>VZZY01014216.1:171512-252243 GCA_013400335.1 Eurystomus gularis | reverse complement strand
GCTTATTTCCATCAAATGCTGAAACTGTAAGGTAGAGTTCAGTGGGGAAAAGGAGGTTAAAGCACGAGAAAGCCAGTTACTCACCAAAGCAGCGCTCGACTTTAATAATAAATAATATTGAATGTTGGGATATTAAAACAATTCATTCTTGGCAAAGCACAGGGAGGTTTTATTCCCCCCAGTAACTCTGGCTTGAACAAAATACTACTTATAAGCTGCAGATTTTAATATAGCATCATGTTCCTACAGGTATAATAAAATAAAAACGTTAAGAGTATTAATTCCTTTAAAAGGGGTGATTAATCCCAGATGTGGCGCGTACGTGGAGCGGGGGGGGGCGGGTGCGCTAAGCGGGTGCAGGTGCTGACGGGGCTGTTGCACCGCGCTGCACATGTTCCCGGAACACAGCTGTTCTGCAAATCCTCTGCCAGTTGCTCCAAACCCTCTCTGAAGTTGTACTGCCTCTGGGCACAATTAAAAGCTGTATACTACATTTCATAAGGTAGTGTTAGAAATTTAGGCTGAGCCAAAAAGGAGAGGGGGGAGGGAAAGGGGGGTAGAGCCCCTTGTTAAAGAGGAATTAACCTCTTTACCTTTGCTATTGAAACAATAAAGCTTCTAAATGCCACATAAAAACTCCAGTATTAAGAGAAAAGGTGCCACATGGAGCTACAAAACAGATACCATTTTTATTTAATATTGATTTTCAGTAATTCGCTAACTGATATTAATATTTAATATTAGGGGTAGAATCTGCCCAGCCTCTCCTGCCCCAGTTCTTGTGCTTTCTTCAAAAACATATTTGCTGGTGTAGGAGAAAAATAGCTACTCTGACATAGAACTACGCGTGTTTCAAGAATGTTTTAAGTGCAAAATGCTCTGAAGCTAAAATGTACAGTAAAATAGTTTGAATTTCTGTGCCTTGAGCACTTACAGCTTCAAACTTTTATGGTCACTTTACCATGATAAAAAAATTGGGGAAAAAAGCCAAATTTTGCCATTAGAAATGCAGACATTTCCTGTGAGCATCAGACAGAGCTGGCTGTGCTGGCACGTTTAGACACCTCTGCTCACGTGGGTCTAGGTGCTCATGCGGGTTGACTCCACGCTCACACACTGTGGTCGTTTGCCTGCCAACTGCACACTGTCCAAAATCAAAGTGACAGGGTGACTGACTACCCTTAGAAGTAGTGTTTTACCATCACCGTCAATAGACTTGTCAAGCCCCCTGCTCTGCATTCCCTGCTCTGCCTCCCCAGCACAGGGAAAGGATAAAAAAGGATAGGACCATAGTGTCCAAGCAAGTATATAGACTTGGTAGAGACTCATAAGGAAGACAAGTTGGGTATGTGAACCAGAAGTGTCCTGAAATGTATTTATTTTGGGGTGCTAAATGTTAGTAGCTGCTTTAGAAGTCTTTTGAGCAACCATACAGAGCCCATCTTGGGAAATCCTTTTGGCATTAGTTTAATGGATGCTGTTAGGCAGTTCTCCCACACTGCATATTTGGAAAGGACTCATTGGTTAAAGGACAGCACCGCTGCATGTCTCATGTCTAGTGTCTTCTGCTCAGAGCATGGCAAGTTCTCACACTGACCTTGGGTATAGGGTACAGGGCAGACCCTGACTTAGCTAGCTGCAGTAGTCTTCATAGATTTTCACTGAATATAGGAAAGAAGGGGAAAAAAAAAAAAATTAAAAGACTTGAAGTATCCAAGAAGCATGTTTTTGTGTTCTAAAACTGTATATAAGCATTCCTCGGAGTCACAAGATTTTCTCCCAATAGGTTCCATGTGATAGGTCTCAACCACAGTGTGCACAGGTCTCCTTCTGAAGTGAATTTATAATCTGTCATTAAAGGAAAATAAAGGATATTTGTGTAACAAAATAATTAAGAAAAAATGTATCTGTCCAGACGAACTTAATGGTAGTTGTAAAGGTTTTCTGATGCTACAGCACAGTACTTCTTGGGTAGGGTAATAAAGCGTAGAATGAGTGTTATGATATATAACTATAGGCTATTGACAAGGTAAAGCAATAGGAAAGTCTTGAAGATAAGTGAAGTAATAACATGATCTGCCCCCCTTTGCCATGGGTGATATGCATGAAGGATTTGTGCACGGAGAAATGACAAGATTTCATTGAAAGAACTTTAAACAGAATAGTTGAAGTAATGTTGGAGCTCTGGTATCCTTTAGTGTGTATGTCCTTGGGCTCTAGTTCAGGAGTATGCTTATATTTAATCCATCCAGAACCTAAACTTGTATTTAAGTCCCACTCAAATCAATGGCTCTTTGTATTATGTTTTTCATTTTGATAAATAGGAATGGTTTACTTCCATATCCGTGGTTGAACTTGACTGAATCACAGCTTTATCAGAACGGCACAAGCTTAGAACATTACTATTTATTGGGTTATGTGTTTATTATCCCTTTAAATTACTGTACTGTAGTGTGATTTTTCAGTGAATACTGTTAGCCAGTTGGATTAGAAATCACAGCTTTGAGGGAATATAAATGCTTCACAGTTAAAATAATGCATATGCATTTAGTTTGTTTCGTTCCTATAAAATCTATATCCATTTGTCCAGTCCAGAGAATTCAGATACTCTTTGATTAGGGAAGTGAGTGAAGTGCAATTGATATAGTGCCATGCAAGTAATGAACCAGGCACTCTGAAAGTGTTTGATTAAACTAATGTAAATGTTGCATCAAATTGTGAAAATATGTATGCCATAAATTATAGGTAGATGTGACTCAGAAAAGCAGAGGTGAATAAACTCTTGTTGTTGTGATTGTCTTCTCAGATTACTTATCTGTCACTTAATTTCACATTTAATGTCCTGCAGTTACAATATGCTTTGGTCTCAGCTTGATTTTATAAACTTTGGACAGAAACCTAAGTAGCAACCTAAGAGTTTTGTAGCCTATAGGATACCCAGATGTTTCTGGTTTTGATCTTGACAATTGTTAATCAAAACTTTTAACCAGAATTACACCAGAATAAAAGCAAAAGAAATGAGAATAAGCTTGTTACTCAGTTGTTAAAATACATCCCTTCCCAGGAGAGGTCAGAGAGGAAAGAAACTAAGAACAGACAGCTGACTTCTATTTCCACCTGCTCAATAAAATGGTAACTTTAATAAGATACAGCAGTCCTTGTTTCTTTTCCAGTCTATTTTGAGTTTGTTGAAAGTTATGGCAAAGTCATTTTTTAAAGATAATTATGTTTTGTAAATGCTAACTTGATTTTGTAGCAGTAAACACACCTCCTGGTTACATAGGAAACAAATCAGGAACATATGTCATCTACCAAAAACCAGCTAGCTGCATGTGTTGGTAGCATTGATTACAGATTATCTCCTGCATGTATTGCAAGGTCCAGAGAATGTATCCTTATTACATCTACTCATGTGCAGTAAGACATGGATGATGTCCTCCCTCCCATTACAAAAACTTTATTGTGGACATGAGTTCTCTTGAAATGTGTGTCTGTGGCTGGAAGTGAGGAATCTGTCACTGTATCTACAGCTTTGCTCTTCTGGGTAGAAGTCTTGTTAACTGGTTTTCTTTTCCATGGCACATAGAACTTTTCATGGTGGCTTTGGACATACATGGTACTTTTCAACTGCTTTGATATCTTAGGAGAAAGGTCTTATTAAAATAGAAGAATATGGTTATTATTTATCAGTCTCTTGCTAGTTTGGGGAAAATCTCACTGCTCTACCCATATTATTGTAAGGTCTAATCATCTCCATTCTCTCTCTCCCCTGTCATAATTAATATCAGAAAACAGTGATAAAAGTTGTTTTGGGGATTACAGACTTTTCCTTAAAGCTTAAGCTATATTTTAAAAATGAAGAATTGCGTCTATGGACACACAGTTACACTTGGCCCATAAACCCGAGCCATCTATTCACTTTTGCAAAGTACTGCTGAGAGCAGTTTTGTTTGCCCACAGTCTCAGGTCTCACTAATTCCTTTGTTAATTTCAAAGGCTATAGTAAAACTTTAAAATGTTTCAAGACATTCAGTAATGTCACACAAAGGCTTATATATAAAGGCAGTTATGGGCTTCAGCATGGCCAGTCAGATATTCCAGCCTGTTTTGAAATGAATGAGTCTTCTGCAAGCCGAAAGACCAGTATCTGGGGAAAAGCGGCATCTTTGATACTGTTTTCTGTATTTGTATATGATCCAGGACTTATCACGTTAGATTTGTGCAACATTATAGGCAGAGCATCAAATGCATGAACTGTTAGTGAGCTTCCTCTTCATCAGTCTGACAATGTTTCTTCTTTGCAGTTGGAAAGTCAAAAGATTAGCTTTGAAGGAAAAAAAAATCAATGTGGCAAGTGTATATTGAATGCGAAGGCTGTAACAAATTCTCCAATGGCAACTATATTAGGAGAAAGTCTTGATTTTTCAAAAGTTTGAATTTCACAGTTTAGCACAGTAAATACAGGTGTAGCCACTTGGCTTGCTTTTGGCTCATGAGTGTATTTTGATTGTGAACGGAATTTTCAAATTTTTGCGTGAAGATGACTGGTTACATATCCTGTAGCACTTTCTGTATTCAAATGACTGACTTTTTTCATGCAATCCCCAAACTGAGTGCGTCAATTAGATGCAGAAATACAAGTATGCAAGATACCAGTCTCTAGTTAGAGCTGGGCATTCACTTTTAACTTGCTAAAGTGCTTTCTTACTCTGAACTACATGAAACAAGCAGCCCAGTGCTTTGCCATTACCAAAGCAGAATTAAGAGTGCTGGAATATGACTGTCTGTGAGAGAGTTTAAAACTTCCCTACAAACTCTAAAACTACTTGGAATTCAGTAAAGTCCTAGGCAAATACTGTCATAGCAACCTGAGATAGAGCAAACCGCTGTTATCAGTCATTGCCTATGTTTTGCTGGAAAAACAAAATGATTACTAGGTTTCTTCTGGCATTGAGAGCAAAGGATAGCCTTGAATTTAAACTTTATTTCCCTCACGTGACTGATGTTCATTAAACTGGTTAACGACTTAAAAATGTCATTCCTTCCCCTGTCTCACGGATCCAGGTACAAATATACAAACACGTGCAACTTAAGGACTGACCTGGAGTAATGTTGACTTAGATTTGTCTGCAAGTCCAGAGCAGGCATAAAGTTTATAGTCAAATGAAATTTAAAAAATAATATAACTGCAGTTGTACGTACTGAGTACATTTGAACAGTTACGGTATCAAACTTAATGGTTGCATTAGAAGCCAGCACATGGAAAAACACAATGGTAGTATTAAGAGACTTTCATATTGAAGCTAAGGAAGGAGTAGCAGTATTCTGTTTTCATAGCATGCTGTGAGGAAACATTAACTTAAAAGATGAGATTAATTTATATTTTGGGGGTAAAACCATCTGATACACAGTTAGGCTTGGTTCTCCCACAATAAGCGGTGGTTTTGACTGTCTTTTGTGTTGAGATTTTGCATTCATTTGAACCTGAAGTTCAAAGTGAGGTTGTGGGGTCGAAGTGTGAAACCACATGGGACTGAAACTGAAAGGAGACATTGACAGGACACCCCCAAACCAAACCTGCCAGGCTGAGCACCCTTCGCAAAGGCGGCTGCAGGAGCTGCCCCGATGCGTGCAGACTGTGTCACTGGTACTGCTCCTGCATAAGCAGGTAACCCCCTTAGGGAAAAGAAAAAGGAGGTTTTGTTCAGTGCTCAGATTTACAGCTTGGGCCCTAGAGTGCTTGAGCAGCTCTGTTTTCTGTTGATTTAATTGGATCATAGGTTTTCAGCTCATTTCAGGAACAGATCTGTAATATTCGCTCTGCAATTGCGTGTTATCTTTCCCATATTACAGCTGCCTGCAGTTCAGAGCCACTGCTTTGCCTATTTGTAAATCTCCTTTAGAAATGCATGTTAAATACACATAAGGCCTGCACCTGCAATGAATAAAGGTTAGACAATTACTATTCTAATACCTATTTTCAAATGTTAAAAGGTTTGTAACTTTTGCTCTCTGTAGATTGATTGCATGAGGGCATAGAAATACTTAGTATCCTAAGTACAGCTAGTTTTTCTTGCATGGTGCACTAACAGGCAATTCAGTGAAAGCTTTTAAAGCTGTATCCTTCGCTTTGTGTTACTAGAACAAGTATTTTGTGCATTTTGTTTCTGGGCTTTTCCTTCCTCTAAAACTTTTCAGTAAAAAGAAGTCTTTGGAAAGTGAGTGATTACGAGTATCAGTAAACAGATATGAGAAGCAAGGAAAAAGTTCTGGCATTTCATATATTTTGTTTTAGAATGCAAACTGAATAACCCACAAAGTATGAAGGTTATTATTAAATTGCCAGAGCAGTAAATCCTGACTCCCATGGCCTTACGCTGGCTGCACAAAAGCAGCATTGTTATGCTGCATGGGGAGAACTGAGGTTCCGCACAAAGGTCAGAGTGACACTGCTGGATGGGGAATGTTGTTTTGCATTCACAGATAAACAAGGTTAGCATCTCACCGGCTTGACAGAGAAACCCTTGCATGTTTATACCACAATGGGTTGCAAGCCAGGATCTTGCAGTTCTTGCATGAAGCGCTGATACCATTTTGTGTTTTATCAGGGACTGTTATCCCAATAGTCAAACTTCAGAGGTGACAAGAAGATTGCTGGTAGAGCTAATACAGTAAGTAGTAGGGATTGTTGGGTTTGCTGCTGTTCTAACTTGCATGAGTAGAATGAGATTCTTTCAAATAAAAACTGTACAAATAGTGAGTAGAGTGCAGGATCTACAAAAAGAAAGCTTGATGTTAAACCTCTATGCTCTAGTACTCATATAAATATGCTTTGCATGCATTCATTAAAATAAGATAGTGCTACTTAGTAAACCCAGCTTTCTTTGAGTGTAGGAGTTTAAGAGAGGGAGAATGGTATTAGGAGAATATTTTAGTCTATGCCAGCTCAGGGAGATTGCCACTAGCAGAAAATCCACAAGGGGTAGAGTTGTAATGATGCAAAGCTGCTGCTATTTTCATTTTGTTATGCATCTTGCTGATTCAGAGCATCCCAACATGAATTACTATTAATATGGTCTTCTCAGTCCCCTAAGGGCAACCATTAACAAATGTAGGTATTGCTACGTGTTGTGGTGTAGGGCAGCAAAACATACACTTCTTGATGGCTACCTGGCTGAGTCTGGACTTGTGTGTACAGCTGACTCAGAGATGGCTGAAGACAGAAGCAAGGGTTGGTGAGGACAGCTAAAGATGGGTTAAATATTAAGGAGGGAGATCTGCATGCCCATGTCATGCTGAGAAGTGAGTCACCCTTATGTCCCACCATGCTGCTGTGATACCCCACTGTGACCAGAGGAGATCTGGTGTGGCTTCCCTGGAAACATCTTCTTGGCTCTGGACGTGACTGTCCAAACCACTCCCCAAGAGGAAGTAGAGACAGATGACACTGCATTAGTAAGAAATTACTTTGTATCATCAATCTAAAAAAGTGAAGGTTTTGCTTTTTGTTGTGTTCTACTTTCCCTTCAGTAAAACAAAAAATCCCAAGTCCATGTAAGGTTAACCCCAATAAATAAAGCTGGAATTGTTTCCAGATCTAGCTATTTGTGTGCATGTTTAGCCACTGCTGCACGGACCCAAGAGAGCTTTTCCTGTATGATTTGGGCTACGTGACCAATCTGGTACATTTCCTTTGCTATCCAAAGCTGATGACACATTAAGATGTTATTAAAAAAAAAAAAACCAGAAATAAAGAAAAAAAAGTCTGGTTTTGTGTGAGGATCTATATGCAGACTAACATAGCAATCAGGAGGACTTTTCAAAGCATTCTCTTGGAAACAGCACTAATCCTTAGTTTTTAGTGGATGTTGCATCACTGTCACATCTTGCTAGACTGAAACTTAGTGGATTCTGAGAGGGGCTTACTGATGGGGTGAGCGCATGGTGGTGATGCTGTTGAAGTGAAATGCTATTTCACCGTCACAATATGATGGTAGTCTGAGGAGTGGATAATAAGTAAATATGGCAAAAGCTTTTTCTTTTTTTTTCAATTCGGTATGTAAATGCTAAAATAGTGAGTGGGGAAATGGGTCAGCAAAGCATGCATCTGTTGTGAACTGCACTTACAGAGGAAGATAAATTTGAACTTATTTCACTGGGGTTAGCACTATCAAGTTTTCCTCCTTAAGAGATTTTAAGAGTTTGTTTCCTGTTGTCCAAGCAAATTGTGAAGTATTGGGGAAGAGAGACCCGCCCCCTCTCCAAGGCCATAAATCAATTCTTCAGTGACGGTATATTAAATGATAACCTTGCCATGTTTAATGTCACAGCAGAAAGAGTTGCAGAGGCACTGTTCCTTCCAGCTGTAGCTGTGCAGGTGAATTAACCAAGTGAATGTGAATTAGAACTTTCATAAAGCTAATGAGTGCGATCTTGAAAAATGTGGCACTATCATATTTCTCTCTGCAGCTGTCTCATGAGAAGTTACCACCCTATTTCAAAGGCATACTTTTTTTCATTTGGATTTCTTCATCTCTGCTGATGTGAATGATGAGCTTTTTCAGTCACTTGGTTTGGGGTGGAGTTTCTTCAGGAATTGAATAATGTGGTCTTTTATCTGAAAATAATTTTTTTTGTTGTTTAAAAAGGTCTGCACTACAATACTCTTTTTGAGATAATTTAAAATTAAGCTTTCCCTGACTTCTGTGGGAGCAGGATTGGGCCCTGGTAGGCTTCTATTTCCTTGAGAAGCGTGACTTTGAAAAGAGCCGCTATTAAGCTCTGAAAGAGTTAAGCAAATTCAAGGCTCTGTGAGCCGAAATTCACTTTTCAATGTGCTTGTTGTACTTAAATGTCAATCTATTTGAAAAGGAGAGTGTCCCAATTATTTAGATGGCCAAAAGAAACAGCTTCAATTCTTTATCACATAAATACACTTAAAAGCATGATTTAAAACAGATGAACAGAGAACTGAATTAGTGTTTTGGTTACTCGGAGGAGCCAAGTATAGGCCTCCTTGGCACTGTCTGAGCCTGCTCTAGAGCTTCAGTCCCAGAGCTGTACCAAGTTCTTTGAAGCGCGTGAATAGCCCTGGCAGCCGTACAGCCGCGCGGGGCTCTGCTCGCCCCGCTCCCGGGAACCCTCCTCGTTCTTCCCTTTCCTCTTACTTTTGAAATGGCTCTGTGCGGAGATAAAAGCATGTAAGCTGGCTGAGAGCAGGTCAGTAGCTGCTGCACCTTCGCTATAGCCGGCGTTAATTTGGGATGGCAAGCTCTGAAGTTCCTTTCCAGCTAATTTGTTCATATAATTACGTTAGCAAAATCATATGTTTTATTAATCTAATAAAATGCATTTCATGGTTTAGACTGTCTTTAATCCTTTGACCTTTGAAGTCACTCTTTATAGTCTTCAGATTGCAGTAATTTATTTTGGTTGTTTCTGTTGGGAAAACACTTTAACAATCTGCTTTCGTTCCAGTTTTACATTTTTTTCCCTTAAAGGTAAATGGGATTAGTAAACATCTGCTTGTTTTGAATATTTACAAACTTCACAATCAAGGTTTAACAATGCCAACAACATTAGTAGTTTAAATGCTTATAAATATTCACAGACAAATAAATATAGCATTGAGTCACACTCTGCAGGTGTTTCTAATTTCTAAGAGTTTAAGAGTTAGGTGTTAGAACGAGGCATATCTTTTATACAACTCAAGATGTATTTGGTGATACTGTACATGTGCTTTTCACATTTTAAGTACCTTAGTTAACCTGCTCTCCTTAACTCCCAGGGCTCTTTCAGGGGGAAAATACTTGCTCAGTTGTGTTAGATGCTACAGAGAGTTTTGCCTGTCAGTATAATTTTAACTAGCACACACTAGCTCACTAACTCTATGTGTAATTAAATATATGGAGTTAAACATGAAGTGATGTGAGTGGCTTTTGACAGTGGTTTACTCCGACGTGTAGAGCTGCAGGCCTGGGAAAAGAGGAGTCAAGGCTGGAGTCCGGTGCTTGTTTAAAGCTTTTCCAGCTCCTTAAGATCACTGCAGTTATTTCCAGGTTTTGTGTGTCCCAGAGGTCAATGCTAAACCCAAGAGTATTTAATACTAATACCCTTCAAAGATTTTACTTTTGAAGTGTCTTTTCTTTGCTAACCCCGTGTGAAACCTCCCCGTGCCGAGGCTGCCCTCAGAAGTGGCTCAGCTCTGCTGTGTACAAAACCAGCACATTCACCTAATTGCAATTTTTCTCAAAATTTAAATATTAATTTAAGACAGTAGAACTACAAAACTGAACAACCCCAGGAAGAAGCAGGAAACAATGACGACTCAGCAGGGCAGTCATTTGGCCCCAGCTACCCTGTCTTTACCAAGAAAACGATCCACCTCCTGCCAGAACTGGTGGCTTTGCTCTTTTTGGCCACACTTTGGGTGTTAGGAGACCTCTGTAGACCTTCTTGCTCTGTGTTTCCGTTACTTCCCATGCAAGCATGGCAATGAAACACTTCACCCTGAAATATTTTACACTCATGTTGAGTACCCAGACAAGGTGCTATGTGTCAACAGGGTTATGTGCTGCAAAGAAAGAAAATTCATAAAAATGAATGCAGTTTCACGGGATGGATCATTTGTGTGTGTGTGGCACAGTGAAAAAAAATGTTTTCTTCCTCTCTGAATTTGCAAAGCCCTTGTAAGACTTTAGGAATGAAATCCCTTTGCATTTCACATTTATTTACACTTCTAGGGCACAACCGTATCAGTCGCAACCTTGATTTGTCTCTTTACCTTACAACGAGTTGTGCTCTGGTTCATCCTTTATCACTTTTTCACGTTGCTTCCAATAGTGGCTCCCTGAAACTTGCACTTTTAACATCAGTTCTTTAACTTATAATAATAATGAAATCATGCTTAAGAGGCCAAAATTGCTTTCTCACCCCATTGAGCCATCTGGCTTTGCTGGGGGAGAATAACTCCCGAGAAATCTACCTTGTTCCAGGGTTTAAGGTGCAGGATTTATTTAACCTTCAAGTTATTTGAACAGAAGAAGGCTTTTCCCCAACATGCTGAAAGTCTCAGAAGCTCCCAGTGATGGGTGGGAGGGCAGAGATGGTGTGAAAGCCCTGCAGCCAGGCAGAGGGGAGAGCCTGTGGTACTGCCTTGCTGTTTTCTGAAGAAAACCAGCAAAATCCATGTCTAGCTTTGCACCTGGACAAACAAGGTTTATCGCAGTCTTCCCCACCTGCCTCTGAGTGCCAGAAGTCTGTCACTGTTTACCTGGAAGTGACCTGGGAGCAGTGGCTAGACAGCTGCTTAGAGCCCAGACTTGTTTTGTTATCCCGTATTTGCCATTTTGTGGTGCTCCCCTGGCAGCGCTGAGACCGCACTAAGCAGAGGTCGGAGCCTGGGGAGGGTGAATGGGGATGGGCTCTGCCCAAAGGGAGCAGGATACAATCCCCTTTGCCCCCCTGTGGTGGAAAGCCAGGAGCTGGGGTGATTTTGGTGGTGTTCACAGCCCTGGAATGAATCTGGGAAGATGGAAAAATAACCCTTTTTTTTCCTGTGCAAGATTGCCTGATGCCCTTCAACCTGTTTGATGTCACTAAATGGTTCCTTGCCCTAGGTAAAAGGGACAGTCTAAATGATTGGGTTCAGTTTCACATGCATGAGTTGCAGGTTAGTTAGTAAAAGTTTTTTGGTTTTTGCATGCTGTGCCAGGTACCATACCAGCCTTTTTGGGAGTCTATTCAGATCTCAGCTGTTGTCAAAGGAAACAACGGGCTGCTTGCTCTGTGAATGGAGACATCAAGAGTTTATGCTAAAAAAAGTAGTCAAGTTGTTCATATATCGAACACACGTAAGTCAAATGTGGCAGCAATGCTGTGGTGTTTCTCGTTAAAATCAATGTGATTTCCAAAAAAAGATGCTGTCTTGCAAGTACAAAAGTTGAGCTCAGCAGCCATCTCTTCATTTCTTTACGATGTTGTGTTGGGGGTACGGTGCCTGGCTTAGAACCAGATAAATAGAATATGAAAACTAGATTTTGTAGACAGATATAAGTAAGCTAAAAAGGGTGAACAAAGTAATTTGTGGCAAAGCCAATGTAAAGAGAGATAAAAAATATGAATAGTTAGAAAACTAACACTTCTGAAGTGAAATTGTTGTGTTTTGCCTTTTCAGTTATCTACTTATCACACAAAAATAGCAACAATTTTAGCTCCCATTCTGTTTTCTCAAGACAGCCTGCCCACAGATTTTCTAGAAAATGTGGTTACCAGCTGGTATGGCAGTTCACAGTGCAATTTCTGTTTTGCTTCCAACAATCTGGCATATCTATATCAAGTCACAATTTACCAGAAAATAGAAATATATATAGAAAAAGGAGTTCTAAATCATATTAGCATTTTTGGTTTTTAAAGAAATAAATCTAAACAAGCCATGGAATAGAGCGTAAGTTTCAAGAGAATGACTGTTGAAGAATAAATAATTGATTTTGTTTTAACCTCAAGTAGATATTTTTAAGTGAACTTGATCAAGAAAATAATTATTCCTGCACATTTTAGAGTTAAATATTCGCATGCTTAAACATCCCTGGAAGCTTTTGCATTATTCTTTGGGAACTTTCTGGTCCTTTATGAGGTTTCTGTCTACCTCAGCCTGACATAATTGGCCTCTGACCCTACCCTGGAGCAGTATTGCAGACTTCTTTATAATGTGTTTGTTTGCAGTTTGACTCCTTATTTTGAACACCTTTGGCTCAAGGTTACCCTAATAGAAACAGGGTGTCAACACTGAGAAGGGGGAGGATGGAGTCTTCCACACACACCCGTTGCAGTAGGATTTGAAATGCAGGTCTTAATGACTTCCAGGTGTACCCTGATGTTGCACGTATTTGGCTGCAATCCTGTAGCGACTGGGTTTCTGCCTTAAAAATACAGCAGAAAACAAACTTTGAAGTTTTGGAGATTAAATTGGTAAAAATAAACTTAAAATAAGCCAGCTCTTCTTGCATTCCAAGAAGGAAATGGTTTCAGCAAGCTTTTTCTACAGACTCTGTATTAGTGTTGGAAAAGTGTTAGCACCACTAAATATTCTGATTGAAAACTGAAGGCATGTATTGGTCTCAACTTGATAAATTTTGCAGCAGGAAACACAACTTGAATGAATTTCGTAGCAGCCCTACAAGCATCTTCAGATACTCTAGAACTGTTTTTCTTGGAGGCCTCACATTTTAAAAGCCTTGAGTTACTTTCAAGGAGTCAATTAAAGTCTATAAAATTTGATTGTATAATGACTGTGGGCTCTACTCATAATATATGACCTATGAGCTGCAAAGGTTTGCCTCTCACCTTTTACAAGCCTACAAAGGTTTCCTGATTGCTCATGAACCCCACTTTTCCAATGCATGAGGGGATTTTTTTTCACCCCATGGTTACGAGCCCCCAAATGAATAGAGACATGAATTTGTGCTTTACAGGCAAGGAGGGTGGATGGCAAATAACATGTGATTTTCTTCAGACTCTGGGAGTTCCTACATCATGGCTGTAAGCGGGAGAGCTCTTGGGTAGGTCTGAATTAGAAATAGGCTGACTTCTCAACGTGGTATTACAGTTAATAAAATATAGTCTAAACAGGTTAAACAGCTGGAGAATAGCGCCGTTGGACTGCACAGATGCACAGGAAAGACAAATT
This sequence comes from Eurystomus gularis, assembly GCA_013400335.1. Lineage (NCBI taxonomy): Eukaryota > Metazoa > Chordata > Aves > Coraciiformes > Coraciidae > Eurystomus > Eurystomus gularis. Next base: position 238,556 of record VZZY01014216.1, on the reverse strand, counting down.
GTCATTGAATCACCAAATAATTTAGGCTAGAAGGATGTGGAGTCACTAGCTGGGGGCTCCTCTGCCTTTTTTGGTCTCTGCATACATTCATTCCCCAATGCTTGCTACATTTTCCCAGCCAGAAGCTGCATCAGTGACTTGCAGTCTCACACACACACACTCTCTCTTCCCCTTACCTCCTCTTGTTAAGACTATCACCACTAAGACAACATTTCCAAGAAACGTCTTGTGTATCTTCTAATCCTCCACTGGTCAGGTGGACATTGTGTTCTTGTGTTTATGTCTGTTTGCTGTAATTCATGTCTCCTGTTCTCACTTGCTATCTTTGGAAAACAGCACAGTGGACACAAGGGTCCAGATTAGTGTACTTTATCTGCTTTGCACCACTGTTCTGGCAGAAAACAGATACAAATCTACCTCGGCTGGCACTTTACTCTGGCTTATGTCTTCAGAGTAGTGTGGAAGAGCCATAGCACACTGCTGTATCCAGCCTGAGGACTGGCTTTTCGAATAACAGAGCTGGATGCTGCTGCGTGCAGCTAGGTGCAGCCTGATGCAGGAGATGGAGGAGAGGGGCTGACGTCCTGTCACACCGAGCCTTGATGCAACACTGGCGGTGCTAATGGGACAGTTCAGGATGCACTGGTATCCTATCACTCTTCCAGTGGCTGATCCACACCCAAATAACATTGCTCATTCTTTGACTGGGGCAGGGGAACCAAGCTCCTACATTTACTTCTTGTGTCTTCGTTTTGAGGCTGCTGAAGTGTGCCTGCCTTTCATTTGCTATCCCACTCATAGTCCTGCTCTAGCTAATCTCAGATTATCAGTTTCTGTACCAGTACTGATGTAAGGAAGATTTAAAATGTACATTCTAATAACAGGATGAGTTAATGGAAGCTAGAAGTATCTGTATTTCTATGTTTTGATCAGACATCCCCACTGTTGGCATCACAGCTTGTGACAAATCTTTTGTTCATGAAGAATCAATCAGAAGATGACATCAGAGAGAAGGGAAGGTGGTCAAATAGCTAATGATGAGCAAAAGGAAAAGTTTTTGGCAGAGACAGAGCTGTGAGTGCCACTGAAATGGAGGCTGGAGTACCCAGCAGTCAGGGAGGGAGATAACACCAGTGGACAGCTTTACTTCTGGATGATGAGCCGTGAGTTTTCATCTTTACTTCTCCTGATTAAAAATTTGTGGCCAGCTTTTAATGCCAAGTAGAACTGTCTGGGATTTTTATTCTCTTCCCATTTAGGGGCAGCATCAGTCTTGCTTCTTTATACTTCTCAATGGGAAAAAACTGCTTGGTTTCCAGTTGCAGCTTTTTATTATCACAGGCCAAGAAGAGGGGAAATGAAAAATCATCTTAATTAAAAAACACTAAAGTCTCATGAAATACATGGTTCTTGTTTTTGAAGTGCTTTGTCAGGAACTGTCCACAGCCATTATTTTTAATTAGCTTATCTTTTAAATTAAAAATGGGTTATTTGCATTTTTTTAACAGGGAGTTGCTTGATCATTCAGTTCCCTTCCATTTTCATGTTATAGGATGGGCAAGTTCTACAAAAAACGAATCCAGGCAATTTGATTAAAAATACATTGTATCTTTTCTTCTTCTTTCTTACTTTTTTATACAAATTATGTGAACTTATATGGTTATCATTCTCCAAAAGAGTCTTTAAGCTTTTTACAGACATTGAGAGAAGATAGAAAAAAAAAAAGTAGGTCCTGTAAGTAGAGTGGTCATTTAAAAAATAGCTTCTCTTTCAAATCATAATTAGAGGTCAAAAGGCTAGAACAGGGAAAAAAAAATCAAAAAGCTTGAAATTGAAAAATTCTCATTTTCACTTCAACCTATGTAAAATAACATCCCTTCACAGTAACAAAATCACCATTTCTTACCAGAAAATAGATATGTAAGTAAGAATTAATAAAATTTTTGTAAACAAATAATATAAAAGGGATTTGTTTTTTGCTAAATTGTATTTTGTAGTTGTCCTGGTTTCACTGTGACAGAATCCTGGGCCAGCCATGGTTTGCAGGCCGTTAGCAGTTTGGAGTCAGTCAGGACAGCTGACCCGAATTGGCTACAGGTGTATCTCAGAACATAAATTTCATGCTCAGTATAAAGGTGCAAAGCTTGGTATTGCTCCACTTCTGGGCTTCCTGTTTGTTGTGACCACTGTGCATCTGACGGGCTGAGTATGACTGTTTGCTTTATACTGGCATTGGTGTTGCTATGACTATTTTATTGTCTGTTTTCATTTCAACCCGCAAGTCTCCTATCCTTTTCCCAATCCCCCTTCTCAGCTCAGGAGGGGTCACTGTGTGATAGAGCAACTGCTGTGGTTTAGCCCTGGATATGACAGTAGTACAGAAATCTTCCTTTTGATTTCATTAAATTCTCTTGAATAGTTTGGTGTTCATGAAAGACCAACTCCCCATAAATGCACTGGGATAAAGTCACTCCAACCAACAATGAAAAAATATCCACAGTTGCCCTGTGAAGTGTCAGTTAACAGTGTATGACAACTCTCCCAAGCTTTTGAAATGCAGTGGAGAGCAATACCATGCACAGTGGAAATGTCCAGACCTGGGGGATTTTTCTGAGCTGGACTTTCACCAGGACAACAGTGTCCACACCCTTGTGCTTGAGAAAACTTAACCTTGAAATTCTTAACAACCACCAGGGATTATAAGTTGCTGCTTATCTTGAGGTGATGGGTACTTCCAGCTGTACATTGATCCTTGTAACAGATGGCTTATCAATTTCTTCTTTCTTTTCTAAATTCTGCATGATCCTTTAAGTAATAAAATGTAGTGCCCAAGTTACTGCAATATATACTGGAGTCTCACTTTAATACCAAAGTAAGATCATAATGCAGAGGTAGCTCAGGTATTAGCAATAGCTTTTTTATACTGTATTGGCTTTTCTTTCCTTCTCACAACATTGCACAATCATGCCAACAGCTCTTTGTGGATGTGCTTATAAGTATATCATTGAGGTTTAGTTCATAAATCATTGTATCCCTGTGCTCTGTTTACAATGAACTCAATTTGGGTTAAATTAAAACCCTCATATCTGAAAAATAAGATCATCTTTCTCAAAACTATGATGCTTCAGTTAAGAAACTAGGAGTGTCTGAAACTGCTTTTGGGTTCTGGTTATGTTAGTGTAGTAAAAATGAGTTGGGAATATAATGTGAATTACAGGGTGAAAATAAGACATTGGTGAACAAATATACAAATATGTAACAAATGTTGTCAAATGTTATGTTGCATGCCAGTAATCAGGGGCCGTGTGTTCATGCCTTCCTGGTATCGGTGGCAGAGCTATGCATTGTCTCAAAGGACACTTAGACAAAATTCAAGCTCCTAATTATATTTTTTGGATGAGAGTGATTTAGACTTTTAAAAAGGGAATATATTTAAAGCAAGTGCATAAAAGTACATAAAAGTTGTTTTGAGTGATAAAACAAATGCTTAAACAAGCTTTAGCTCTATAATAGCCTTGAGCCAACCTTACTGTTTCTTCCTTCTTGCTGCCAAGTTGCATCATGAGGTAACATGTCATGAACTCGCCATTTATCGTTATTATTGTTTTTGGAGAGACAGGGACTGGAGCTGTGGTTGTGGTAGGAGGAGAAGTACATCACTGAAATCACTTACAGTAAAACCCCAGTTTTGAATATCATTTCACTTCCTAAACAGGAAGTGTTCTACGAAAACCACCAACAAAACAAAGCAGAAGTGGAAGAGGATCTCAACCCATAAACTGGAAAAGGACCATTGCACAAAACTATATGTGGCTTCTACATGAGATTGCTTTTCAGTCTGAATTGTGAAGATCTGTTTAAACTTCTTTTCAGCAGCTTTATAAGGATGTCTCCTACTTAGCTATCAATGGAATATCAGCTGCATTCAGCAGCTCCTCGCTTGTTCCTGCCTTGGCAATAAAACCCCTCCAGTCCTGAACACATCTGATGACTTTGAACTCAATTTTCTAGCGTGAAGCTAATCAGTTCTTGCCTTTCCACCCTTCATATATAAGTCTTTGTGGCCATCTAACTATTTCTATTGAGGATTCTGGTGGTATTTTTGGTAATTATGTTATTGATGATTTTTCAAACATAGAGTCAGCCCATAATCCGAGCAGCAACCTTACAAGTTGCAGGGATCCAGGTTCAATTCCAACTGAATACTGGAGTACTATAAATTGTAACTGAGAATGGATTAAGCCGACAGGGTTAGGCAAACATCCCAAAGATTCGAATCTCATCTTGATGACTAAGAATAACCAGCTTCTGGCTCTTAGAAGGTTTTACATATCAACAAAGCTGTGCATTTGCATTAACGGCTATCACACCACAGGGGCCTGCTCATGTTTATCTTGGGAACTACCAGAAGCTGAACATTTAGTTTAAATTTGTTTAAATGTGACTCCTGTTGAAATCAGTGGCAAGCTGTGTGCACATATGTGAGCTAGAACTGTGCCTAAGGACTGCATTTCCACCAGTTTTTCATATCAGAAGTTATGTCTTAGAGAAATATCAGATGATAGATCAGAAAATTGTACATATTAGTAACAAAAATTCAGTTAGAACATATGTTTTCTGAGTCTGTGCTATGTACTCTGAGTGAGAGGAATAGTTACCATTTGCTGGCAGCTTGTGCCTGTGTTTAAAAGTTGCCTTCTGACTGACATTAGTGACCCAAAAAGTGTGCCAGTGTGGAGGATAGTCAGTTTTGTCCTTTATATAACCCACAACTCAAACCTGAGTGGGAATGCCTCAGTTTTTTAAATGGTCAGAATGGTTTGGGATTTAGCATCTAATTTTCCAACTCTGTTTTTGCTGCATTTTTATGTTGGGATGACTCTTTTGGCTTCACCTTAATTTTCACATTTGCATTCCATGGGTGAACAAGCTGCCAGTTACATTTGAAAAACAAATCCCTCTTAACAAGCTGAAAAGCAACATTGCTAAGAGATAGAGTTACTGAAATTGTAGAGTTTCCAAAAGACATCTTCTTAAACAGTTTAAGAGTGTGATAGAGCATTAGACCAGCTGCACTGAGAAGAGGTCATTTGAGGTTCAATTCTACCTGCCTGGGAAGTTATTCTGTAGAATCACGTCCCTCTCTTTCATCACCACCAGTTGCCACTGTGAGGATTCTTGTGAATGCATTACTCACTATAATACTTGGTGCACAATGTTTATCCGGTGCTTATTGTGCTCAGTTTCTCTTCGATGCAAAGGAATTTCCACATCTTACCTTCTGTTTACAGAAATGATCATAGATCCCACAAGCAAAAACATACAAGTGGATGTGTATATTTTCCACTATATTGTTAGTAAGTGGAGGAAGTGGGAAGGTGTTTTGAATTTGCTCTAAATACCTGGTTTAGTTTTTCAATAAAAACGTTATGCATGTGACTATCTTGACAGCTAAGGCAGCATAAGTCTTCGTTTGGTTTTATGTCTCGTGATTTCTTCTGTTTAGTCTTTCAAAATATTGAGATCTCATTGTGTCCCAAAGATAAATAAGAAATGTTGAGACATGAAAATACTTTTAGCTTAGCCATTCCAGTAGTGAAACCTCTCTGAATGAGGAGCAATGCCATTATTTTGGATAAGATTACTATCTTTCTAAGTAGAAAAGCTTTTTTGGCCTACTTTCTTCTTTTGAGTTACCCCCAGACCTAGAAGTAAACACCTATGTTGAAAACCTGCTCCAGACACACCAGTCTGCGAGTTTAGCCTATCTTCTTCTTTCACTTTAACTTTCATGTATTTCTTCTCTTGCTACTCATACCTTTAACTCTGACATCAACATTTTTTATTGTTTTGCCTCAAAAAACTGAGGAATCAGCTCCCTCTGTGGAGTTAGTGGCTTTGATCTGGTGCTTGTACAGTGCCCTTTTGTCTGCTTTGGGCTGTGCCTCTGCCTTTGTTGTTGTTGGTTTTTTTAACCATGAAATATTGAGATAAAATGACTGAATTGAGGCAGGAGTCTTTAAGAGCAAAACTCAATAAAATGTCTACGTTATGGGAAAGCACTTGAAGGACCTGACAACGTATTAATCATAAAGGGGAAGACTTGGAGAGCCGCTTCTCCTCATTTACGGAGGTTTGCTCTCTAATAGCATTTAGAAGTTTGTTTTACCCTGTCTCGGCGAGAAGAAAAGGCAGCTTTAACAATTCTGTCTCCCTCAGCAGTGCATTTCAATTTTTGTTGCCTCCCTTCGGCGTGCTGGTCAGAGGTCACGAAGAGCAGGATTAGTTGACCTGTGTTGACAGAGCGGGTGATGGATGAGCAGAGTACAATGCACAGCCTGTTTGTACCGAAGTGGCAGCAATGTGCATGCAGGCTTACACCTGCTCTGAGCCGGAGAGAGAGCATCTCCCATCGTACTGGTTTGCTAAACTGCCACTGGCTTTATAAAGACTTGCACACTGAATTCACTCGCAGAGTCCTGCATTTGTTCCAGAGAGTGAGTAAGAGACTAGCCGTTTGCTTTTTATTAACAGGATTTAGGAAACACTGAGGCTTAATATAGTACGGTTAAATGGTTCAAATGCTAAGTAATTACAGCAGATCGCACTAAACAATGCTAAATCTATATTAAGGAGCACATCTTCTGTGGAGGATTGGACTTTATACCCATCAAAACTTCCACCCCTGATTATTTCTCTCTTGCTTATAATCATTTGCTTAATACTGGTGATACTTTATTCAGGGGTAGCAGAGGTAGCCCTGCAGATTCACTTCTGTGACTGACGAGGTAAATACACCGTGCTGCAGGTTGTGTTCATAGTTTCTTTTCAACTGCAAGAAATCAGTTTGATGCTTAAAATGGACCTGGAGGCATAGACTCAAGCTTTGTGGAAACTCATGTTTTGGAGAGGCTGTGTGACCACTAATCCATCTCCTGCTCAGACTGCTTTTCAAGTGGATAGGTGCCGGCTGAGCTGTCAGTTGGGACAGGCTGTTGGAAAGGAACCAACACACACTCAATTTCTCTTTCTCTTCCTCATTAGCAGTGAAAATCATCCATCATAACCAGGAGTGTGAAAATGGCAGCGGCAGATCTTGTGGGAATATCTGCATCCTCTGCGTCGTGTAGCCGAGTCAAAGGGTGGATTGAGCTTAAGCCAGTGGAGGTATCTAATGTAGATCTACGAGTTTATGCAGGTCCATTGGCCACGAACCATTGTGTTGAGGCTTCACAGAGATTGCAGCCTTGATTATAGCCCATTAGTGAGAGTCATAACCCTGAAAGATATGTGAGGCTTGGGTAGAGTCAGACCTAGCAGAGCTCAATGCATTAAGCCAGCTGGGTTGATCTCAGTGGTTACAAGGCAGGGATTTGACACTGATGGTACAAAAATTAGTTTGGGAATCAATATTCCAATTAAAATTAAAGAACCTAGAAATTAAAACAGCTAAATACACATTACTCTGAGGTACAATATTCGCCAGGGTTCCCTAAACAGAAGTAACAGGGTTTGTTTCTTTACTTTTAATAATATTACTTACACCCTGTATCCAAGGGTTTTACTGAGGCAGCCGTTCAAGATGTATTCATTCAAGATATATTCATTCAAGTGTACTCTTTGAAGGAGGAGGAAGTAGCAGCAAGACCTACATGGATAGATTTAGGCTGGAATTCACTTTATGACTAACATACAAAAATAACAGTGTGTAAAAATATCCTGCAACATGTCTTTATTTACAGTAGGGCTGGGAGGTCAAGACTGCTCTTGTCCAATTGAGCCAGGAGAATTAGTTCAGCCAAAACATGGATTCCTCCTAGAACTTCAGGAATGTCCAGAGGCAACAGCAGACTGCCATGAAAAGCTCCCAATCTGCTGTGGACACCAGCAGGTACTTAAGGACCAGATGTACGGATGCTTTTTCCTTAGCATTCTTGTGTCTGTTGTATTAACTTTCGCTAAATGTGTCCCATTTTCACCAGCCAGAATATCAGATCATGCTCATCATGAATTTAACATCTTTGGTAAATCAATGTTGGAAATGAAAGTCAAGGTTTTTAATTCAACTGCTGACAATATTTTCATTTGCCACCCCTTGGTAGCTGAGATAATCACTATGCTTTTTCAAGTGCGAAAAATAACAGCTGCTTTGTCTCTACTAGTTAAATACTTATGGAGAAGAAGCAATAGATGGATTACTTTTTAAAAATACAATTTCTGCTTCCATTTATCTACTAGTTTCTGTGAGAACATGGAATTAAATTAAAAGAAGATGCTGTTCAGAAACAGAAAAAGAGTTGTGGTGGGACCTATTGGCAGGGGACTCTGGCCTGGCTAGTAACTGGGGAAGAGCCATTTCCAAGCCCCAACAGAACTTACATAGCTATTTTTCCGTGGCCAAGGGACTGTAATAAAAATTTCCTTATGGGTGATAATCACTCTGTCTAAATTAGTTAACTCTAGATATCGAATTTGGATGCAATTGAGAAAACCAAAGTGAGTTTCAAGTCAAGTGAATTAGCCTTGGTGTTGGTTTAGTTGCTTTTTCTGAGCATTGTTTTGAGTCAGCTTCATCAGCCAAAGTTCTGGAAGAAATGTTTGGGGTTTTTTACATGTCATAGTAACACAGCTGCTGCCCAGAGAGTCTGTATATGGTGGGATTGGGTGGCTTGTCTGGAGTCAAGACAGCAGATGTATCACAGTCTGCAAAGGCTGTCTTATAACCATGACACCTTTGTAGCAATTGATCTGTTGGAGAAAATGGATAATGAATGAGGCTTTAACAGTTTTCAGAAGAAGAAAATAATTTCCCATTAATACTTTTAATCTTGTCCTGGAAACCTCATATGGCAGAATGGCTAAGTGTGGTTTTGACCCACATAATTCTTGCCCCCAGTGATGAAATGGTCTTATCAGTATGGATAAACTTATTTTGTACATGTAATGATTGTAAGAAAGGTGATTGATATCTCGCACATACGCAGGCTTTTCATGCCCCCTTTGAAAAAGAAGTTTCATTTTCCGCTTGACAACAAGCAATATGCAGTCCTAGACTAGAGAGCCTTGGATATGTGTAGAGGTAGGTACATATACAACTGCACGTTCAGTAACCTTGGATGAAATTGTGGCTTCACTCAAGCCAATGTCAAAATTCATATTGCCTTGACTGGAACCCAGATTTCATCTTTTGTAGGATGTAATTAAAATCAAAGGCTACTTACTGAAACACAAGCTTGACCTTATACTGTTTCCCAGTGCAAATGATAAGAAACAATGACCATAGTTCCACATCAGTGCATGGTATTAGAATTCATAGAGGTAGCCTCTAAGGTATCATATGGATGTCAATTTATCTTGATGCAAAAGTAGACACTATGTAAATAGAAGTGGACAAAACTGTTTGTATTTAAAAGATCAAAATACTTATTTTAATAATGACCATTTTCACTCCTGGAGATTTAGTGATACCAGATCCTCAAAAGTTCTATAACCAGAAATGAAAAAAAAAAAAAATAATTTTTAAGAAATCAATCTGCTCAAGATTTATCACATTTTTCCATAAACTAAATTTCTTATTATTAGGAGGTCTGCCAGCCTTTTTGTTAAGGCTTATCTATTTGTTTGCAACAGGTTTTTTTATAGGTTACTTCTCTTTTAATAAAACTTGCAGTTGATCTCATCTGAAGGAACGTGATTCATGACTTAGGGAGACACTAGGGGACATAAGATCCTGGAAAAATTGGATGGGTTTTCCTGGTTCTCACAGTTGTGAGTGGATAATGACTATTTAGATCCTGTCATGTCTGTGGTTGCCAGCATAAATAATCTCTGTTTCCAAGAAATAAAATTCACATTACACTTTCAGTTCTAGACAGCCCAATGTACAAGCTGTATTTTTTAGAGGCAGAGCTTCCGTTATACATGTCATTGTTTTTATAGAAAATAGTGTTGCCTCTGACATTTGTAAGATACTGTCTACAGAGGGCGTGTCATCAGATCTTCAGCTTCATATATTATCTTCCCTGGTGGAGATAATGTATCTGTCTAAATGCCAGTGACCACTCCCAGAAGGAAAAAAAAAAAGCTATAACTGACCATTTCTGGGAAAGTACTGAATATAAGAACCAGGTTTCAAAGGACTTCCTTTGTCAAAGCTACTAAATCTGTGAATGCACCAAATACCATGCATTTATCACAGGGACATTTTAGCAGCTCTTGATCCTACATGTAATTCAGGAGAAAGAGCTTAGTTCTGGAGGCCTCAGAATGGATTTATTGTTTTTCAGTTCTTGTCAAGAACTTGCAGTTTAGTGGCAGGACTTTTTCATAAAATTAGCAGGTTTTTATTCTGTTTGTAGTCCAAGGAGAGAAGGTGGCACTTCTGTACCTCAGCTTATCGCAATTTAGGGTATATGACTAAAATAGGTCAGATGAATAGGTCTCAAAAAGTGCCTTTTTCTCCACTGATGGTAAAGGAAGTCTAGACGTTAAGCTGAGATATAGACACCTACATTAGTCACATCTAAAAATACAGAAGATGACGTTTACCCCACATTACTGGTCCCTCATGGCCATGAACTTGACTTTTGCTGCCCTGAGGGCAAGAAAATAGCTCCACAGTGTTGAGTGCACGTACTGTCCCTCTGAAGCCAGGTGGACTTCTGCCACTGAGTCAGAAGTACTGGAATTTTTTCCCCTACATCAAGATACTGATGTACCTCTGCATCCTGTTGCTAATTCTTCACATCTGTGGTGACGGTACTGTCTGGAAATTCAGGGATAATTTTCCCTTCTAATTACCACAGTAAATAGCTGTTATAATTATCACTTATAATTTGTTTGGCCTTTTTTGCCTCCAAGATGAAATTGTTGCTGTAGTTGCTATATTTAATGCATTTGCTGATAATAGTTTCTTTCTCCCACATGTTGGGGCCATCTATATTGGAATTTTATTTTACCAGAATAAGTGAGCAGAACCATTACTTACTCTTGTCAGATCCCATTTCCACTACTTTGTTTCACTTCAGCCACCGTGGATTTTATATCCATATTGTATGAACAGTCTATCAAGTACTTTATCCCTTTCTTGAGTGATCAGGATCTCAGGAAAAAGTCAACACTGCTCTAATACGTTCTTTTCAAACGTACTTTCTGAAGTGGCTTAGCACGTGATTCAGATAGAAATCTGAAATTTTCAGTAATGATATGCATTTTAATTCATTTTTTTCAACTTCATAAATGCACATTTGTTAAAAAATGAAGCACATTAAACATCCCTCATAGCATTAGACATATTGATTGAAATTTTTTTCAGAGTTTGCTTACGTGTCAGTAATCTTGACAAATTTTCCAAGAACTGATAAAACGAGTCCTTGTACTGCTGAAATGAATTTTACATGGATAGATGTTTATGCTCTTAACATTAAGATAACTGCAAGCTGTGCCTGGATAGACAAAAGGTATTTCTTTGTGGGGATTTTGAGTTTACTTGGCTATTTGAACTACCTGGGTATTAAACTTTTAACTTATGCTGACTATCTGAAGACACAGTGTCCATAATTGTTATACAGAAGTGTTAGGAATGATTTTCAGTATTAATCACAACAAAATTGTAAATTGATTTTCTTTCTGTGAGGTAATGTTCCAGACTGGAGCATGCCACACACCAGCAGCAATCTCTAATTCTAACCATAAGCTGGGTAAAATGAGAGTGAATTGTTTCTTTCTTCACGGTCGCATCTTGCTCCTTGCAAACTGTGTTTAAGCACTGATTATACAGATAAATAATTACATAGTGAATTGTGATGCTTGTGAATAAGTTGAGTCTTTTTTGTCTAAAGTTGTATGTAAGGATGGATGTACAAAAAGTGGGGGGATTTGCTATAATGCAAATGTAGCACCTGTCCACAGCTGACTACAGCCACAGCATCCTGATGGTTCAGCTGACTACAGCTCCCAAGGTAGTCACCAGAAAAAGCCATGGTAAACACATGCAAATATATAGGTATATCTAGGTTATAGCTTTTTCGTGTGTACCAAATTCCCTGCTTCAAACCTGTCATTGTGATGTCAGATGTATTCGCTGCTATTTGGTTTTGCAACCTTTGGGAGTATTACTGGGGTTTTTTAAGGGATAAAGGGAGTTTGTTTCAGAGAGTGCTGTGGTGGTGGTGGACTGCCAAATTAAAGCGTGAATTCATAAAGGGATGCAAAATAAGGATAAAAGATAAAAAAGGAATGAGCAGATACCAAGAACACTTTTTAGCTTGGTATTTCTTTAATTTCACGTAAATTTCACTAAGTAAATATGCCTTAAAAGTGAATAAAATTTTATTTCACTTTAACAAGAGAATATAAAAGTTAAAAAGGTCACTGTAGTAATAGACTAATCTCAATTACCAGGGCAGCCGGTGAAACCCACAACTCCCACCTAATCTCATTCGGTGCACACGCAGTGCACCGTGTGATTTCCAACACGGCTAAATGAAATTATAAAGCAGTGTTAAATTTATTAATCATTTAATTAGCTAAATGTTCCTGCAACTACTCGTGAGATGAATGGCATGTCATTTTCTAATGCAATTTGCCTCTCAGCCAGGCAGGGTCAGGAGGGAAGCTACTGGCATCTTAAATGATCTTCTTTATATTGCACCTTCTATTAAGGGACAGTATGATATCGCTGATTGTATTTGAGTCTTGTACACAAGGCCAGGGAGTTTTCTTGTTATAATAACAGGTTATATTTAAACCAAAATAAAAATGGTAAGATCCAAGGAGCGAACAATTAACCCATCTGTGACTGTATTTCTCACTGCAGCTTTGTAAGGCAAATCTTTTTCATATTTAACAAGCCAGTGAACAGTGTGGGAAACTACACCAGCAGGTATTAAAGCAATGCTCAATCTAGTTTTATTTCTTTAAATTTACTCAGTTGTGAAGGAATTTGTGGACTGAAAACTCTCCCAATGCCAGGTTAGAGTAAGCCTTCTCGTTGACTCAGAATTTATCTGCACTTTCCCAGTTATTGCACGAGGATTGCAGCCTTTGCTGTGCTGTACATGCAACAATTGCTCATTTTTGTGAGTTACTCAGCTGGGACGTTTGGCATGTTTATGTGTGCATGTCACACCAGGTTGATAGGATTATTATTTTTTTTCTCCTGATGTTTTGTTCTATAATTATTTTTCTACTGCAACAATTAGTGACAAGTAGGATTCAGCAAATCTGTTTGGATTGACACCAGGAGGTGAACTGCGCTGCCTGGAGTGAAGTATTCATCAGAAACCTTCAAGTGTATTGTGCTTGTGTAAAGCTAAAGCTGTCTGGTTAAAATACATTGAAAACAATGATGTTTTAAGGTACTTACTTCCCCAGGTTCATAATAGAATTTAAGTACATTTTCTTCATGCATTAGGGGTTTAGTTTCAGATCCTGGAGCATGCTCTATGGTGAACTCCAAGCCAACGTGAAGATCTACGCAGCTTTGTACATGATGAGGCCAAAATGCCAGCAATGTGTCAAAATATTTGTCTCTACCAGTTAAATGACACAGCCAAACATAAACTAAGAGGAACTAAAGCAGGAAGCAGTGGGAGATAATCTTAGCATAAGTTGTAAAAAAAAGGCTGGCAATTATTATTTATAGTGCAGAAAAATACGTAGACCTCTTAGAAGCAGAGGGCCCCATTCGTTATGTGCTTGATGTGCAGCTAATAAATAACTGTCCAAGACCTAGATTCACACTACTTAATCAAGGCTTCTAAGATACAAGATGTCACCCTTGGTGTTGTACACAAATCCAGTGCAGTGGCTACCACCAAAGGGTCACTCAACTCAATTAACTTCTAGCTTAGCCTCTGAAGGTATTGGATTTGTCCTGGCAAAAGGAGGACAACAGCAACCACATTTACTCAAATGTTCTTGTTTAGGTACCTAATGTTGGATGGGGTGAGCTCCGTACGTTATTAGACACTCTAGGTGGGAATGAGACAAACGAGTGATTCAGAAGGATATGATGGTTTAAAAAATCTCATTTTTCGGTGGCAAAAGAACAAGTGTTGAGGCATGACTTTGGCAGGAGAATGTGCTGGAGAGCCACTGTGTACAGTGCTTCCCATGGTACCTCACACCTATTCTTCATTACTACTAAGGCATCCAGAAAAGAATGTATTTTGTACCAAGTCATATTGTTCTTTCTGGGCTGTGACTTTACTGTGAGTTAAATTAAGTCAAAAACATTTTGACAAAAGCTTTAATTTCTTCTCCTGGGACGCTTTGTGTCTTGGGACAGGTCACTCTTGCACCTATGAGATGTGGGATGGAAATCCATGAACTTCTTTCTCATTAGCAAAACTTCTTCTGATTTAAACTGGGAGATGTGGGTCTTCCCTAAGAGTTTTAATTCCCAGCTCACACACAATTTAAGTGTTCTTCACTTCCCCATTTGTAAAAGATGTATAATCATACTTGGGAAAACGTTGGGTAGCTAAATCTCCAGTGCTTATATAGCACCATAGGAACCTGGGAAAGAAATACAGCATGTAAGTCAAAGTTGTTATTAACATTGTTACTTGGAAATTAAAAGTGTTGTCACATGGAAACAAGATTTGGAATATATGTAGGTTATTTTTTTGGTTGTTTTTATTTTTCTCCTGCTTTAGGTCAGCTACATTCTTGCTCAGGTATTTTCAGGCTGTCCATGGGTAAACTCCTATCTAGTTTTCTCTGAGCTGCACACTATAAAAATCAAAAGTTTTGAAAGCAGGGATCTGCAAATATGAAGATTCATTTGAGAGATGTGCGCATTTTGAAATAGTCTCGGTTTTCATGAAGGCAAAGTTTATGGCCAACACTTTATTACACAGAGTTTCATGTGTGTGCTAATAGTCTATGTTTATGTGTGTATGTGCATAGCTATGTACGCACACAGCAGCTTTGCATTTGAGTATCTCAGAAAGCACATCTGATCAATACACTGTGCACATTGTGGTATGTGTACACTACGTATTAAGCACTACATGTTTCATTGTATTGCTTTATTTTCTAAATATTTGGCAAAGAGATCCAGTTAGATACTTTGCTTGTGGCAAAATACAAAGCAATATTCCTCTACTTGTCTGAGTTTGGTGCAGATAAATACAGGCTGCTGCAGCTTCCTACATTTGGTTTCTGTTCACATTTTTTAACATGTTAAATATTTCTGGTTAACCAGTTAAAACGGTGAGATGAACATGATTGCTTTTAGATTGCAGCTATAACATCGAGTGAATTTTATAATAAGAAGCCATTTTTTTTTATTCCTGACGAGCTGCCCTTGTGGCTGCCTGTCTGACTTTGAGGTCCTCATTATTGTGGGTTTAAATGAAGGATGTTCGTTCAGGCAGGGCGGGGGAGGCCAATAGACATTGGTGCCGTTATCTGGTCCTTCTATCAGGCCAAGTGACAGGCTTCTCGGGGAAGAATGCAAAGCTCATGGTGGAGACCTCAGCCTGACACAGAAGGTGACTCCCCTGACTCTAACCTTGAAAGGAAAAAGTTCCCACTTTATTAAAATGAATTTCGAAAGGGCCGCTCTGACAGCTGCATAATTAAATATTGGAGTGTCAGCGATAATTTATTCTGCTCGCATTTGGTGGTCAGAGCCTGCTCACTGTAGGGTCAGCAAGCACAGTGACAGAGCCAAGGATACAGTGGATTACGGGGCCCTTTAGCCACGCGAGTGCAATGAGAGACTGTAATTTTTGTTTAAATAGAGAAAACAAAACAGCAAGGAGGTGAGCAGGCTGTGAAGTGCTCTTAATAGCTGCCTGATAAAAATGGTTACGTGTAATGCTGAAACTTGTGCTGAAAGTGCTTTGTCTGGCAGTGCAGAGGGCACATGGCTCTGCAATTTTTTTTTATTTTTTTTTTTTCCCAGCATTGCCTCTTTTAGGAGCCAGCTTGCCTGCTAGGACTGTTTTCTGCTTTCTTCTCTAACACGCACGTTAGTAATAAACCCAGCAACAGTCAGTACAATGTGCATCCTCACTCATAAACCTTTTTCTGTACAATGATGTAAATGGCCATGCATATAGATGAAACAAGTCAGAGATATGGAGTGTAGGGGGGTTCAAATTGATCCTGTTAGCATTCGAAGTGAAACACGATCCATGAATATTCTTTTCAGAGGGCAGTGGCTGCTGGAAATCAACGTCTAACAAGCAGTTTTCTCCAAACAAGTTCAAATAAAATGGCTGTGTGCCCTTACGCCCAGTCATAAAGCGAGAAAGGTCACACTGGGGAGCGGGGCTTTCGGCTGATGGGCATCTCCTTTGGAGGAGGTTGTTGGGAGAAGGTTGTCGCTTTTCACTCTTAGATTGCTGGTAATTGAAGCTGACATACCAAAAATACACCAGTTTTGCACACACCAGTCTTTCAGCAAAAGCACATTGCTCACACAAACAAAATAATCTGCAAAGACATTTTGTTTTTCTCTTTCTTGCCTCAGCTATGAAACACCTATTTTCCACATTTTCTTTGGAGCCTGCTTCAGTGGATATGTTACTAGAGCTGAGGTTTACTAGTTTTCATCTTAATGTCATGTAGCTTTTAGCAGCTTTTACAGAAGAAGGATTTACTGAATTCCTTCGGCACCTTCATAGTTATTGAATGAAAAGTTGACCTTATTATGAAGGATGAATGCTGGTTTTGTGACTCAAACACTGCATGTGAACACAGAGTCCTCGGCTTATTTTTTTAAACCACCTTTAAAACCATGAGCCAGATAGTCTTTCTGTGACTCAGTTCCTCATCTGTAAAATGGGGATAACGGTGCATTTCATGGGATTGCTGTGAGAATAAATACTTCAATGTTTATACTCAGTTTTTATCTTGCTGCACATAAAAGAAAATCTCTACTTGCATTTCTACCTTCTTGTTTGAAGAAAGACCATGAAAGCATCTTTGGCTGCTTGATGTCAAGATACAGACTCTTAAAATGACACCTGAGCATCTTTAATGTAATTCTTTTGGACTCCAGACTGGTGTGTTTCCGTTGCTTAGATCTCTGTAACCACCTATACCTCCTCTAGTTACATTTGCTGTATGTTTGTAATGGGGAATGTTCTTTCTCCACATGGGAAGAATGTTTTGGTTGTGTGACATTTTACTCCTATTAAGTAGGCATGTCCAAATATGTTCTGAAGTGGTTTATTAAAAATTTGATGTTCTGGTGTGGAGGGAGAGGGAATATTTAACATCCATATTTAGAAGTGGCAAACAAATACCCATGCTGGCATGCAAGTACACACAGTACACATATATAGTCATATGTCTGGTATTAGGTTTCTTTTTTCCTTTTGGTTGGTATTTTTTGTGTGTTGTGTTGGTTTTTGGTTTGGTTTTTTTTGTTTGGTTGGTTTTTGCGAGCCTGGTTTGTCTGAAATCTCTCACTCCACAGTAGTGACTGCAGTGGAAGCTTCAATTACACAGACTTGGCTTTATGAAACTGAATTTATATTTTTTGAATAAATTGCTTATGGGCAGAGGTGTGCACCAGTACCTACAGCTGGAGCCAGTTATGAACAGGTGTGAAAGTGCCCAGTTGACGCAGCTGTGGGGGAGTAAGTGGGACTGGTCCCAGTACAGGGAAGAGCTTCTGCAGGGACGAGAAGTCAGCATGCGAGACTCGACAGACACGTTGGGTATATGTCATTGTCAGTCAAGTCAGGCTAGGGATAGGGCTGTGGCTTAAAAATGATAACCAAGCTTCATAAATCAGAATGCTACCACTGCAGTCAAACTTCCTTGGAAAGTCTTTGAATTTGGGTAGCGCATACTAATAAATTAGCATCAGCACTGAATAAATACGCTGGCTGAAGCTGCACAGAGGCCACTCGCTCCACAAAGCTCCCCGAAGGATAGCTGAGCAGAAAGGCTGCAGTGGGGACTGAAACAAGCCGTCCCTCCAAAAAGAGAAAAATCAGAGTGATTACCAGTCGACCTAGTGTTTTTTGGCTTTCAAGATAAACTTTATGGGCCTCATTATGCAGAAAGTATTAGGCTGCGGCACAGAGCCTAAGCCAGAGGGTGAACTCTCGGTGCTATTGGAGTCAGTGGCCAAGGTCCCATCAGTTCAGCAGGACGAGGATTTCACCCGAAGTTCACAGTGGGATAATTAGCGTCAGCTCAGTACCAGTAAAACACAAGTAAATCTGTCCTGCTTGTAGCTTGCAAACTTTTGCAAACATCTCAAGGCTTGGCCAGAGTTGTTCTTATTTTACTTTGAGATATAAACTTTCAACAGCAGAACTTTAAAAGGAAAATCCGTTATTACTTTAATACAATGCACGCTGATTTGAGTGTGCGAAATGTCCTCTAGATCCGCTGACCTTCAGAACAGGAGTAACAATACTAAAAAAGTGGTGTTAAATATGGTAACTGTGAATTAATATCCCAAACTCTGTTTCAGCATTACTGTTTGGAGCCATTGTGTAGCACGCAGGCAGACTGCTCTGCTCGCACAATATCCCAGGGATTTCACTGGAACGCTGCATGTCAACAGTAATCTGTCTTCATGCTGCATGATTCGGGATCAGGTCATTAGTTTATACTTAGAATTAAATATTCAGTTTGATTTTAGCTCTGTGAAATGAGAGGCGAATGTATAACACCTGATTTCAGAGAGCCTTGTATTTTTGCAAGTCTCTAAAATACATGGACACACAGAAGCTGCTTTTGCTCCTCTGCCCCTGAAATGATTATGTTAGGAATGTTATTGAGATTACAGTTTCCTTTAGATGTCTTGGATTATTTTCTAAATCCATTTCTAACCCCATTTCTCTCTGGTACTTAAATAAATGAGAAGAAATGAAAGATTTTTAATTTCTAAGAGAAAATGCAAGATTATTTTCTAAGCGCCTCCTTTCATCCTCTCAAATTTCCTCAGAAAGAGAATATGATGACATCCTGATAGCTATGAAACCAAAAGAGCGCTGATTTGTACTTTGTAGGGAAATATGGTCTGAAATGACATGTCTAATGTGTGGCAATTTTTAGCTGAATATCTGTGCCTGGTTTCTTAGTAAAGCAGAGTTTGCATTGGACACACACAGACTGAACTGAGTAATTTTAATTTAATTGAATCTTTTATGTAGGCATTTTCCTTCTAGGGAACCTTGGCCAGTTATTGGTTTGTGAAACTTGCAATAAAATAGCAAGACAGCTCGTCAGGGATGGAAGGAAAGGGGTAATATTTAAATTATGCTGACTTTGAAGACATTGCTTTTGGTCTGTTCCTTGATTTAAAAAAAAATATGTTCTGATGTTTAGTATTTAAAGATTTCTCACAGAACTTCTACAATTCTTTTCTGTTATTGCTTTTTTTCTTGAAGGCCATATTCTGTGGATGCCTGAAAGATAATTTATATCCTATCCAGGTTACCAGCAGGGGCATAATACAAAGTGAAACAATTAGAATTTGGTTTCCTTCACCTTCTTTGTCTAACTGCCTAATTTATCTAATTGTTCTGGGTGGGCCACCAAAAATATCTTTAAAGAATCACAGCTAATCTAGTGAAAGAAAGGCAACAAAAGCACTTGTGCGTGCAGATCTTTAGCTGAATCTGTTTCTCAACAAATCAAGCCTCCATTCTGCAAGACAAACCTTGACTTTTTTAAAAGCCTTTCTGGAGTTACTTCAAGGTAGAAATGTGATGGGTTAAAAAGCAATGCCAGACCTGTGGGGGGGGGTGAGTAGGTAAATCAAGGTACATTTTGTGTGGAGTTTAACTGAAAGGGATGTAGATTGTCTGCTCTGAAGCCAGAAAGTTTCCACTCTTAAAGTTTTTTTTTTAATTGCTTTTAATTTGCCTGATTTTAAAAGAAACATTTAACAGAAAGTGTCTGCCAGCAGAAAATTACCATATTGAAGCAAGGGAAGCACACAGTTCATCATCCGTCGCCTGACCCTGCACTGTTTACTCTGTTGGGGTAGGAGAAGTGGCCGGCCAAGCTCTGCTAGTCAGAGTGTATTACCCTGTCAGGGAGAGGCGAGGCTACTCGGATTCACCCTGAACAAATTACATACCTCACTACATCTCCGAGCAAGGTAGCAGGGTTATAACTCAGTCTAAGCACCATTCACTCTTCTATTACCTTCATAACCAAGGTCATACTAATCAACTCAATTACCAGTCCTCTTGGACATTTTCATAATGTTTTCTGCTAGTTGCTCTCCTGTGAAAATCTCCCGGTCTAAGCAAATTAATGCCATTTTTATAACTATCCACATTTCAGGTACAGTGATCATCTTTCAAAGGGCTGCTTCGTGGCAACAAATACTAGCTTTAAATGCCAGCCAAATGTTAGAACAACATGGATGTTAAGCTATGTTTCTATCTTGACTTCCTTTATTGTGAAAACAAGTTTAAACATACCTTAAAATAAAGATGCGTGTGTCAGAAATCAAGAATAAACTACATTAGTGTAATTTCTAAGAACCTGATTGCAGTTCGCACAGGAAGGCTGATCAGGAAGCCTGATCTTACGTATTGCTTAATTTATGGAAAATCCTTTAAATGTCACAGTTGGTGTTTCAAATGCAAAGCTAATCTCAGACTATATTTCTCTAAATGTTTTCTCAGCGTAAGCCTATCTCCCTAATTTTTGTGTTTCTCCGAATTTTGTTCTCAAAAAGATCTCCCTAAACAGGGTTGTAGTAAAAATATTAATGCCCAAATATTTAACTTGGAAATTCCTAATATTTGCACAGCCACATCTTTTAAAGCCTCCACAAAGTATTTGTCTATCATCAGGCAAAACAACCAGAGGGCACTAATTTTTTATTAATTTTTATTTCTTAAGGGCTAAATTGTTCCCTCAGGCAGATTTTCCCTCCGGATAAATTAATTTGGTCTCTCTTCAGGGCTTTAGTGTTCAGTGGAATAAACAAGATACTTTTAATTCGTCTGGATTCTCTATGGGAGCTATGGAGACACAGCTTGGAATTCTAACCCTTATGTGGTTCCACTGGGTACAGATACTTCATCTCTCTAAAACCTGAGTCTCCTGTAACCCCTCACAAAAGTGCTTTCAGTTGACTCTAGAACGCATGAACTTATTTTAAAACAAGCTCAGTGAATTTACGGGTGATGTATGTTATTCCTAGCCATGCCCTGTCCTGCTTTCACCAGCTCAGAAGCACCTATGATCCCCTGAACTCCCTTGATGCATCCTGGGGTAAGAGAGGGTAAATACGGGCACGGGTGATGGCCCTAACCGGGCACTTGAAAGGGTCTCATGCAGGCTCATCGGGCTAACCCCAGTTCTGTGTTAAGCAGTTTGGCTATTTCGTACACACTGGAAGTTCAAGGAAGCAAACTGACTTTGCTCTGCTCTGAAAACTAAAAATGCACAATTGCAACTGTCATTTGTCACCTCTATAAAACAAGACCTGCATTAAAAATTGAAGTGTTTGAAATTGGCATTTCTGAGCCCCTAGCTGAAAGCAGCCCTTCTGCATAAGTATGACAAAAAGCATAATTTTCATAATAAGGGCAAGGTGAGAGACTGTCAGGTGGTTTGTGGAACGCCACTAGCCTGGTTGAACATTCAGAAGAGTTTTAGCTAGTTGAATTTTTTATATATGTGTTGTCCTATGCACTGAACTATGAAGCCAAATGGTTCCAGGAATATAAAATTGATATTGTAGCAGCTTGAAAAGCGATATGCAGTAAATAAGCTTTTGTTCTGCATTTGTGCTGTTGCTGTTAGCATTTAGCATGATGGTTGACCCCAGGAAAATGGAAAAGCTTCTCTCCTGGAGAGCAGTATGGAACTAGAAGTGTTGTTAGGAAGTGATTCAAAGATGAACCCATAGATGCCTGAATTGATCGAGGCTCCTCAGCACATAGCTGACTTTCAAGCACCTCGTTCTGGCTACGTGAGGGTTTATTGGATGCATTACTGAAAGTTTTGTGTAAGGTAATAGTGTCAAAACCTTGTTTGTTTGTTTGTCCAGAGCTAGGTCTAATAGGTGTAATAATCATGTGGATAAAAGTATTGGTGTTGCAAACTCCTGATTTACTCTTTTACAAATTAGTAGTGCGTTTGCCTTACATTGTTCTTTATAAATGCTCTGTATGTCTTTCTGCCTTGCTTTTTTGTCTCTACTCAGCATCATTCATGCTTTAATTCAAATGCGAACTTTCATTACTATCTCTACACCAAAAGACATGTTCACCGTTGTTAATAATGCAGAAAATTTTAATTTATGCTTCATCCAATGTAAAAATCGCAGCACTTTTGCCACTGAGAGCCCATTTCTGTCCCCTTATTCAAACTGCTGGGTGTTCTGTATTTAACATGCTAATACTCTTCCAGCTTTTCCAAGTATTTGGATAAAGTTGACCAGAAGTCATTTTAGTTTTATAGTCATTATACTGATGTATAATTCTCTTTTATCGATCAGTCCTCAATGTATGACTATAATCATATTGAGTGCAATGAGCAATATTACTAGGGATTTTGCTTCTTCTCCTGTTTTGTTTGAAGTCTCAACTGTAGGGCCAATTTTCACATTCCTTAAAGAAAGAATTGCTAAAATAAATTCAGGCACAGAAGCTTTTAAAATTTGAAATCCCAGGAAGCTAATTAGCATTTCCTTTTAAGACTGCTTCCTGCTTTTTTATGTACATATAGATTTGGACCTCAGATAGACTTGGCACCTTTCCAACATCAAGATCAGGTGATTTTTTTTTTTTTTTTCTGTGCAGAACATCAAGCTTTTGCAGAGCATCATGGCAATCAAAAAGAAAAAAAAAAAATTAAAATGCCAACAGGCTACCATTGTTGCCTTCCCCCTCCCTCCCACTAATACATAAAATTTTTGGTTGTAGTACATTAGATAATACAGCTATACCAACAATACAGTGATGTTGTGCAATGTTTACTATGTTTTCCAGCAATAAATGCAGCATGTAGAAATCAAATACCTGTGTACTTCTATAATCTGTGTCTACTGGAATGCACCAAGCTGCTCATTTGTTCATGGGCTGTGTAGTGCACTGTTCAAGTATGTAAGAGGTTTACATAAAAAGAGGTGCCAAGTAAAAAAGATATTTTGGTCATATAAATAATGAGATCCATGTTTCCTTTCTGAATCTGTATATTCAAACACAGACCTAGGTGGAATGTTAATACCAGACTCTGATATTTTTTTATTATATACTTGCAGTGTAAAGTCAATTTGCAGAGTTTTTTGCTTTCTTTAAGGTATGATCCACACTATGCTCTGCATCAAGCTTTTGCACCCATGTGCTGATTTTTATTTTTAGGGGAAGTGTAGAGGCCTGTGAGCTGATGGGGAGCAGGGGACGTAAGGGAATAATGACGCAGGTTTTAATAAAGAAATCCTTCCCACAAGGGAGGAAAGTAGAGGTCTATGGCTTTAATAAAAAAGAAAAAAAAAAAGTATGCCAGCATCAAGAAAATTAAAAAAAATAGTAAATGTAAAGCTCAATGTGTATGCTTTAGATGCTTCCAAAAAAGAAGCGTTTACAACCTTTGAAGCAAATCTGGCTTTTGGCATTCTTTAAAGGTCCTTGGAGTAAGGAAAGGGGGGGCTTCATTTAGTGGGATCCCCTGGAGTTACTCTGTGGGACAGAAAGGTAAAACAGCAAGTTCCTGCTTCGTATCATAGTCCAAAGTTTAAATAGGATAAACTTTTCAACACCAAAGGATCTGTGCTACATGGGATTCACTTTTTTTTCACAGTTATTTTTTTTTAGTATCTGTGACAGGATGCTGATAAATATCTGTATTATTAATGAGTCATGGTTCATACTAGCCAGATTTTTTGTGATATTTTCACTTCATAGGTATTCATGTACCAGTGGGAAAATAGCTGATGATTACCAGGTTTAGGTACACTTTCCATTTGCTTCACTGTTTTAAATCATTAGTCAAATAGCATTTATAAACCTGTGCTCAGCAATTATGGTACTTTTCTCGAGGTGAAACTTTCATCTGATACTTCTCAAGTCAGGGGGCTCTCTTGACTGTTTTATCGTTTCTCATTCTTGCTGAAGGCAAGTCAAAAGAACTGACTTGCACGATATAAAAACTATAGCACTGAATTTACCAGTTTCTCCATATGTGAACAGTAACCAGCTCAGAGAAAATTCCTGTGGTGGATTCATATGTGTGATGCTGTATAGTTAGATTGTACTGTGGCTCCGTTAGT
This sequence comes from Eurystomus gularis, assembly GCA_013400335.1. Taxonomy (NCBI): domain Eukaryota; kingdom Metazoa; phylum Chordata; class Aves; order Coraciiformes; family Coraciidae; genus Eurystomus; species Eurystomus gularis. The sequence goes on along the minus strand of VZZY01014216.1, from coordinate 214,336 downwards.
GAGGAGGAATTATTTTAAGGACTTAAGAATTTTTAATCTCAATCCATTTTCTCTTCAGTAGCAAGTCTAAGTTGCAGTAGCTAGTATCACTGTCAGTACTCATGTCGGAGTACCTGCTCTAGGTGACTGATACTGATACTTCTTTTTCTACCTCCACCCAAAGGATATAAAAGTAGCTCTAACAAAACAAACATTGTGGCAGAGATTCAGGTGGGTCCTGCTTAATTTCATGCCAGAAAACTCACTTGTGTCATCATAGTTGCAACTGCGAGGCATGCTATGAGCAGGTAGAGTGGTAATGCTTGAACACAATTGTCCAGAATTTGTGGGAGAGGTGCCAAGAGCTGGCTTATTTCCCACACAGTGCAGCAGGCTCCTTAAGTCTGCTTCTTGTCTGTCATCCCAGACTAGATGTTTCATTCTACTCTCTGAGAACTGGACAAACGGAACATCTCTGTGGTCTGGTGACCTCTATCTGACTCAGGTTTCCAAAAAGGACCAAAGAAGTGCACATTTTCATGTCTTTTTTTACCTTCTTGTTCCCTAGGCTCTTTTCTTTTCCTTTTTGTTTTCACTGTTAAAGGATTTTCACAGTATTTCTCACATGAATTTGGAGAGCCAACTATGAGCTGTGAAAGGTTGTGAGCCCCACACTGAAGCTTTGGTTGCTGCTAGCTGGTTTTACAGCTGGTCACTTTGTTTCCCGTGTTTTAAGATTCTTAAGAGGACCAAAAATTTGTTCTGTGAATGTGGAATTTATCTGCAGTTTATCTTTATGCCTGTGGTTTCAGGTGGAGGATTGTACAGGGGCTGTCTTCTAATGTTGCTCAAGAGGAAAAAAGGGACAGGTTCTCCATGATTTTTTTCACATGCTGAATCTGCCTTTGGTACTCCTGGCTATGTGGGGCTGACCTGGATTGAACGCATTCACAAATACTGTTTGCTGTGTGTCTGAGATTTTTAGGCGACACAGTAATATTAGATATGCACGAAGTGTCAGATTTCTGCTTAATTCTGGTAGGCTTGTGGCAGCAGAGTCCCTTTTTACCCTTCATTTGCCTCAACGAGGGGAGTCACTGCGGTCATATGCAAATCTTTGCCATAATTACCCATGACTTTCTCACTTCTACACTGACTGGCTGCACCAGAGCTTCTACTCCAGGTCTGCTAGGAAACTTCACCCATAAGCGTTTGCTTTGCTCTCCAAAATTAACACAGTTTCTTCTGAAGCAGCTCCAAGTCCTGGTTTGGTCTGACAGCACAAAATCTTCTTTACTTGGCAAATTACAAACCAGACTAGCTTATTCTCTGGAGCTGATAGGTTTGTTTTCAATAATGCAAGTCTAGAGAAAGTCAGCTTGGTGACCACCAGGGCAATAGTATATCTGTACCCAAAGTGGAGGAGTTAATTTTTGATGGGTAACCTTTATGTCTTGCTGGAGGGATGAGTGTGTGAGGTTTGTGTCAGACCAGGAATATGTCTGCAAATAGACATTCCTGATGGGCAATAAAGTCACTTAAATGTATGCTCACCCAAACTGGATATCATAAGTCAAAAGTTATGCTGTTTTAATGAGAGCTTTGTAATTAGGTTATTCATTTGCTAGGTGAAATTATCATTAGCAGAGGAAGGTTTTATTAATTCACCTTTTTATATAAAGAATATAATGAATCACTAACATTCTTATAGATACAGACTATGATTATTTCTGCTTCCTGCCTTGCAAACATCTTGTTTCAAATTAGGTTTATCTCCTGTCGAAAACTAAATACAATGAATAGATGTATAATAAAATCTTTTAATTGTCTTAGCATATGTTGCTTTTATTAGGTGAGAATAATTGCATTCATGGGATCACCTACAAAGTCCTTTAGAATATAAAATTGAAATGGCTTCACACTGAGTGCACAAGTCCTTCTGAGCCGTGCCATTTTCCCCTTCGCTGCCTCTTGTCCCCCTTTCGCTGTAAAGTTCACATTGAAGTGTGACAAGAGACACTTGACAACTGACACATGCTGGATCTTATCAGCAGTGAGTGCAGTCATGGGCCCTGACTGAAGAGCGATTGTCATTTCTACACCATTTATTCCTCTCCTAGCCTCATTACTTGCTTCCTTTCTGAGGAAACTTTCCCTGTTAAAGTACTGTACTTGTAGTTCTTTTTTGGTACGTGTCTCTGGGATTTTTTTTTTTAATTTTTTTTTTTTTCCCCTTACGAAAGGATTTTGTTATGCATTCATCCCATAGGCAAGCCTGTAACAGACTTCCTCTAACCTCTTAGTGTCAGGACTGCTCTAAGCTGATTCAAGCTAATAAAAGCAACCCAACAAAGCTTTGATGGTGTCATTACATCTTTCTTAAATCCCCTTCCTTGCTAACATCCAATAATTCTATTACCTCTAATCAATTCACAAGCTATTCTATTTGAAAGGAAGAGAAATCAACCTCAAACCATGCCTGTGCAGTTTGCCCAGCATTCACAGAAGGTGATGATGTTTCTGCCATGGCTTCAATTGACTCTTTAAGTGAGTTCTGGACTATTGAGCAGTCTGAACTTTTATCTGTGCTCTGCCAGCCCAAGTCAACAACAGCAGAAAATGGCCTGTTGTTGCCTCCTGGAAGTTTCTTCACTTCTATGTGACACTGTGTGTCATTCCTGTAGTGTAGATAGCATAAGCAGTTGATAATTTTAGAGTACTCAGGATAAGGCATCAAATTGTTACAAGACTTCTTCCATGTAGGATTCTGCCCAGTCTATTTTGAATTAATTGTTCCTATAATGCTTTGTATCGGAACTCCCTCATTTTTTCCTTTTCTGAACAAGAATTGTGCTGCTATTGTTTTAATTTACTAGAGCTTTCACGCGTGCTCAATTCCACCAGGGTGATTTTTGGGTATTGTCATTAATACTGCAGAGATGTCTGAGCAATCTCTAAGGCTATGTTCATGCATCGTTGTCTGATGGGGGTTGTGTCTGCTGAAGAGCTTACTGCCCCTGGCTCACGTCAAGCTGCACGTCGCCATCGCTCTGACAGAACTGCTCCCACCATTGCCCTAACATAGTTCTTGCAAAATAAGCCTAGTGTCTTCAGCAGCTCAAATTATAGATCTCTGCTAAAGCAATCTTTAACTGAAACAAGTTTGGAGTGATTAGGTGAGCAGCTGGGGCTGCAGATAGTGTAGGATCATAAGTGCTGGCATACAGGTAATGATGAAGAGCAAGATGCGGGGCAGAGATGCTAACATCTCTACCTGACATGGAATTAGCCAGTAAAGGACTTCTGAACATACTCTACATGGTCATACTTGACTCCCCAAAGCAATTTCAGCCAGAACACCTATACACAGAAGTTTACCCTTCTTAGCATGGCAGTTGTTCCTGGTTACATGACAGCGTGAAACATAAATGTATATTAGACATCAAGATGCCCTGGGAGCTTGACACTGAGCAGATGGATGACAAACAGGCCCTTAACCCCAAAGAAACTAGGATGTAGTTAGGAGAATACCCTGTCCATAACTTGCTGCTGAGAAGAGTCTTCAGAATTAGCTAAATTTTATGTGAGTCAAGGCTTTGTCTTATTTCTAATAGACTTTTTAAAAGTCTGTTGCTATTGTCACTTTTCTTAATGAGTAGCTTACATCATTTCATCATATATTGGTTTCCTCCTTTATCTCTTCTGCTATATGAAAGGCAGAAGGGTGGGCATCCTGTTTTCTCCCACGCTGTCGTAGTTGTTGGTTTCAGAACAAGTTGAATTTAAGCTCTGAACTGGGGAGGAATTCATTGCCGTCCTTGTGTTGGTGAGCGTTTACTCATGCAGAGCCACTGGGATGACTCAGCTAAGCGTGGGCAGCAAACCAACACAAGTTAGGATTGCCTGCTCTCTGTAATCAACATCTATTTTGCTTGTTAAACCATGGCCTGGGCTGTTTGGAAATATGAGGGCTTTGTTTTCTATCCCATAGGTTCATATCGTTAAGAATAATGCATGTCTTTTCTGTAAAAATCTGTCAATCAGATATCAATTACAGAAGCTTTCCAAAGCATAGTTTGGCAACGTCGCTTGTAATTTCAGTTGGCACACGCCATATACCTTGTACAACAGGATTTCATCACTCTCAATTGCCAAGAGAGATTTCTAAGTATACGTGACATGGAAATGACACTGGTGTCACTGCGCATAAGCCTGTGGTTACGCTTCTGTCTGTTCCCGTGTGTGCTACCTCCGAACCTGCACGTCACGGAAGTTCAGAGCTAGGCTAAGTGCTGGCACGCCTCAGCTCAGGGATGGCCATACATCCTGGCTGTGGATGGCAGCTCACCCAGCCGGGCTGGCCCCTACCTTGTGGGGGCAATCCCTGCACGTGCTGCAAGCAGGCATTTGTCCCACACACAACACGCAGCTGGTTTCTACATGCAGCTTTCTTGTAGAAAGGATGAACAGAGCAAGGATGGGCTCCCTGGCCACGGTGAAACTGGATGATTTCCCTGCAGTGGCAGTGGGTGTCCAGGCACTGGGGACAGCCTGTGGGACCCATGGTGTCAGTGTCACCAGCAGATGTTCCTTTCCTGGTGCTGAGTGAGAGGCCAGGGATGGCAAGAGCAATGATTGATTCTGATCGAAGTGAAATTAAAATTTTAAACCTGGATAGCAGTAGTGATTTACAACACTGTAGGTAAACTATAGGTTTTAACAATGTATTTTAGCTCCTACAATGATGGAAGAAATGCACCAACTTCTTTTATCCTAAAAAAGAGAGGGAGCTTTGCATGGAGGTACTTGCTCAAATGTGAATTTCGTCTGAATTTCTTTTTCTGATCATCTCAGGAAACCACAAAGGTTTAAATGTTCTTTTAGTGCATTGACCATCCTGTTAATGTGCCTGGCCATGAGAATCTAAGTTCAGTTTTCCACAACACCTTGGCTTTTTTTAACTCCTCTAGTACACCAGCAGGTAAAAAGTACCCAGAGAAGGTATTTTAAATCATTCCAGATAGAAATTTGTAGTCTGTTGAATTAAACTCTGTAGCAGAATCCCTGGACTTCCAGTTAAATATTCTTTTTATATTATGACTTATGACCTGAGTCATGACAAAATTCTGCCCTTCAATTTCAACAACATTCAAGGAGAGAAGAGGTAGGCAATTTACAGTTTAACATTTTCCTTAGGTCTGTGTACTACTTGTTTATTTAGAGGTAATTTGCTTAAGCAGGCAAAGATCATGTGAGAATGGTTTTTGTTAGTAGTGTGTTTATAGATCAATCATAGTTTGATTACTGTAAGTCTATCCTGTTATCAAATATATTTCTCATCAAATATTAACTAGACAGGGTTTCACACGTGGACAATGCTGTGGAACTTCACTCTGTCACGATCTTTGTCATCATAGGTTATATAGTAAGAGTTTTATCTACTGTGTCACTTCTTTGTTTAAGTTCCACTCTAAGAAAATGTCATCTTATTTGCATTTTAATGTAGATGTTCTGTTTATTGAATCAAAGTGTTGGAGTTTATTCTCTTTAAAATAAGCTTTTAAATAGCTTTCCAAGTACCAGGACATTTAAAACAAACCCTGACTTCTGTATTTCATAGTCAAACGTTAGAGAAATACAAATCCTGAATCCAGTTCTGGAGTTAGATTTGGCAAGTTCATAAAATAAGGAAGAGGAAAGTTAGCAAGACTGTAGAGAAAATGGAAAGAGAAAGAAAGTGGGGAGGGAACCTAGACAAAGTGGATCAGAATATGGAGCTGCCCATGGGCTGCAGTCAAGAAGAGTTTTTCTCACCTCTCTGAGGTCAACACCAGGTATAAGTTAGAGAGAATAACATTTTGATTATAAGATGTAAAAATCCTACCCAGCAGGATGAGGTGGATTAAAACCACCATGGTAATTCTTAAATCAATTTGATTTCCAAATTCTCCATCCTGGCAGTATCAGGGAATCCCAAGCAGAGAGATGGTTGGTTTGAAATTGAAAGAAAGGAGATACAAGGGAATGAATGGGAAGAGAAAAAGACTGAACATCAGGAGGAAAGACTTTTGATAAATTGTTCTGTATTAGGATGTAAGTGGAATGATAATTTATTTTGTTCCTGGCACAGCGAAACTGCTTAAAGGGAGGAGTTATTATCTCGTCTTGATCATTATACCAAATGTGGGATTTCGAATGTGGACAGCTGGGAAAACACAGGTTTTGAGGAAGAAGCTGACTTACTCTTTTGTTAGTACTATCTGCACCCGATATAATTGCCATCTCAGTTCTGGAATGGCAAGTAATGGCTTTGCAGAAGCAGGGAATATAAAACAGCCTTCTGAGTGGTGAAGTCTAAATATGTGCAGCATAAGCAGCAGTCGTGGTTATGTTTGCGATGGAGCAGTCTGAAGAGGATGTTGTGCAGACTGACGCCGCCGGCGCTGTGGTAACACCGTGTTTAAAGGGTCAGGTTTGACACTCACAGTACTCAGTGCTGGAGCTATTTGGGGTCTGGTTGCTCACTAGTAAAGCCAGAAGAAAAATTGTTGCTGTTTTGGGAAAGGTTGAGGATAGATTGCTTTGACATTCAGTACAGCAGAATGAGACCCCATGCCCATCATCAGCCTCCTGTTTTGCACTCTTATTTCTTTGCAAAATGATGGAAAACATTCACCTGAGACACGTCTAAGCATTAATCAGGCCAACACCATCTATTCAACAGCAATACTCTGTTTTAGCCAGACTACACTGTATCAAGAAGCCACATTATTTCTGCATTAATTCTTCCCCCTTTTCTTGTATATTTTTGTCTTTCTGCCTTCTGATTGGTATTTTTGGAAGATATCTATGTGCAAATAGCCTTTTTCTCTTATGCCTTTCCTGCTCACGTATTACAATTGAGCCCAAGTGACACGACAAACGGTTGCAGTAGAAGTTACTGAGATACAAACAGGGCAGCACAGCCTTTGTTATCTAGACATGGAGGAGGAAATGGAGAGTGGGCAAGAGTGTAGATTTTTATTAACTTGCAGTTGGAATAGATTCGAGCTGCAGCAGCAGTGGAAGGGTACATATTTTAAGTGTCTTGCTTAGTTTTGTATGTTCATATGAGTTCCCTTTAACGGTGTGCAATTTCTTCCTGAGATTTCCAGTATTCCTTCTTCAAAGAACTCTTGAAAAGCAGCAGAGCTATGCCATCTTAGCAGAGAAAATTACAAATTACTAATTTAAGTGCTTCTTAGAATCATTTTCTTTTTGTTTTGTATAATTTCCATACTTATAAAATCAAACTTTCAGTTAAATGTTTATACAGTAATTCAGTCGGCTTAAGCCATCTGCTAGCATGGCATCTGCAGAGTTGTTTTGATGCATACTCAGTATTGTTTCCTTCACACATCCTGTAGCCTTGTATTTTGGTTGCAAAAGGATCACTTTTTTCCCAACACAAAAGAAGTGCTGTTTATATCCCTGGATCTAATTGCCAGCTTTATTTCCAAACTCTACTTCAAATCAACTTCTTATGCTTCTAAAAACCTTGTTCTGATTGATGTTTACTTTTCAAGACCTGTATTCAGTCTTATCTTGCTCTTTTATTATACTTGCCTTTATATCAGTCTTCGAAAAAAATCTCATCATTTGTGAAGAGTATAGGTGGGCTTGGAGCATTAGTATTCATACTTGCATGTTAACAACTGTTATAACACGTACCAGAGGGAAAATATTATTTCTTGTAAATGCTCAATAATTACAGTCTTTATTGCATCAAAACCTGTGTTTTGACAGATAGTGGAAAGCTTTCAAAGCTTATGTGGGATGGATGACAGATAGCTGCAGGTGGAAAATATTTCTTTAGGTATTGGGTTTTCTCTCACTGATACTGTAAATATTCTTCCAAAATAACATTAACCTTCCAAACAGGGCTGGCAGTGTTCAATGATAATATGTGTGTTAGCAAAAGATACCCGGGAAATAATTCTTAATGACTCCATCTAATTAATCTATGGTTGGGACATTAATGTCTCTTTTCATTAAGTTGGGAAGTATGAAAGACTAGAAAATTACTGCTGTGCTGGATTTAGTGCTTTAGGTATAATTTGAATGGATGTCCTAAATTCTTGGTCATAACTTGCACTAACACCTAGTATAAGAAAAATTAAAAAGAAAGCTTATCTGCTACTGCAGTTTACAAGAATACTTGGATGCTTTTAAGCCATTTGTAGCATATGCCTATGTGAGCAGATTGTTTTATACATTTTATGACACATTCTCCAATTATTTTCAGCATGTGATCTTTCAGTTTGTGTAAACACCAACATAGAAAATTAAGTAGAACGGTAACTTTTTAAAGTATACTCTCTTATTGCGTAAATGCTTGCATTTGCAATTAAGTTGTATCAACCAGTAGTCCACTCCACTGCAAATGAGGTCATGAGAAGTCTGAGAAAGTTCATCTGAACTTGCAATTCTTTTGTTTGCAGTGTAGATGTTCTGATCAAGTTTGTGCTATTGTCAACCAGACCCAACAGCATGATTTGTGCTGAAAGCCTAACTCATGTGTAGGTAGAGTGTAACGAGCGCAATAGCAATGCTGCCACCTCGTTTGGACACATCCTGGGTTTTCTGTGAAGCGCCTGAGCTTCTGCAGTTTCAAGTGTCTCTTAAGTATTAAGATACCTCAATAACCTAATAGGATTTTAGGTTTTCAGTGAGCTTGAGAGTAATCCAGTTGTGTTTATTCCATCTTGAACACTGTTTCTAATGTTGTGTCTATCGAAATCTATGGCAATGCTCCCACTGACTTTAATGGGATCAGGATTGCAAACCTAGAGAGAAAAGGCAGTGGGATGTAAGATTTCTGTCAACTGCCTTTAATTTTGCATCTAAATTGAGAAGGCCACTTCTCTTACTTTGAGGTTGTGGGGATGCTAAAGTGTACTTGACAGATGTCTTGCCAAGGATTTGAGTTGATTGCTGAGAAGTAGCTCTCAGCAGCCCTCTTGCAGACCGATAGTGAATGCAAGTTGGGCTTGAGCATCACTCCATTCAGAATGATTAAACGAGGCAGAGACAAACTATCTGACATCAAGTGCTGCCACCTTTTATTAGCCCCTTACATCATGCAGAAGGCCAGAAGGCACCAGCCAGATATGTGGGCAGACATAAGATGTTCAAATTCCAGCTATGCTTAACTGATAATACTCCTGAAAAACAAATTAACTGCGTCTGGCTCCTGCAAGGGTTCAAATCTGACCCTTTATCCTATTTTTCGTGAGTAGATGGATCATCCCAAAATGTAGACTATAGTACTGATTCAGATGACCAGTAACTTTCTGAAGAAAGATTCTTTTCCAAGAAAAAGAAGTCCAAAGAGCTGAGACAAATGGACTAATTTTGTACCTGAACTGTTTGTTTCATAGATGGGACTCCCTATGGAATGTCATTCCTTGAGAAGTCAGCAGGGGTCACTTAAGTTCATTATTTTGCAGCAAATTCACTCTTGGACTTGTCAGAAAGAGCTAAAAATCCTTTAGGTATGCATCATTTATGCCACTGAGTTATTTTTCCTTCTATAATCTAACTAGACTGGAAGAAAGCGATCAAAACTGTGTACAGAGAGCTAGTATAGCTCCAATACACCATTTGGACACAACATAAATATATTTCTTATGTTGCCAACTGGAAAAGATTATGCCACTTAAGACCATATTGCACTTTAATAGAAATTTATTGTCAAAAGAGTATTCTCCTAGAAGGATATGGCATTGTAGCAAAACAGGGGATAGAAATCTTGTTACAGACCATCATTTTTACTTGTATGAAGCAAATGGAAAAATACTGAGATAGAGTCAACTGGCTGGTATCAACTGAAAAGGATCTTCTGTGCATTTGCTGGAGAGCCAGACGCATTTCCATTCCTCCTACTGGAGAGAGCAGAAGAGATGTGTATCCTGTCGAAATAATGTGTTTCTCTTTTTGAGTGACAGCACACGTGCACATTCACACTGTGCACCAGCTCCAGCTCTTCAGCCCAGACGCTCCCCAGGCCCGCAATATGCACGTCCCTCTTCTCTCCTGCAGCCACTGACCGACAGTGCAGGAGATGCTGTGCTCATCTCCCTGCTCTGCCCTGGCCTCTGGATGGACCATCTTAAGCGTTCCCTCAGGAAAGCTTTGGCAACATTTTTGGACAGGGGTACAGACCCAAATATTACAAAAGCTAGATTTCCAATATTAGTTGATTCTTAAAGGTCTGTTTAAGGAGGTAATTTAAAAGGAAGGCCTATGAAACCCTTGTGTTATCTAGCTGAAATCCTGGAGTTTTCTTTACATTTGTTTGTATTCAATTTTTTTTGTGTGTAGGACAATTTATTGAAGTTACAGTGGGATTCCTTCCTTTCCTCACTTTTCAAGAGGAGCTCATCAGAAACCATCCTGAACATCAGCCAGCAGAATAGCCCAAAGAAAAGATGTCTTTCATCTTTGTGGTGGGCATGATGTTAGCTTGTTTGTAAGAAGCTCATGGTATTGTCAAGAAAAATTGTGGGCATGCAAAAGGAATGGGGATAGGATAGAAGCCTCAAAGTGGCTTTTAAACATTGAGTGACATACGTGGATTTGGAAAGGGAGTTCCTTTAATCCTGAGTTGGTTCCAGCTGGAACTGGCAGTGTTTTATAAATATCACACAAAAAGAACAGAATTACATGGCTTTCTACCTGCATGATCCAGAAGACCTCTACATCCATCTATTATCTATCCAGAGCAGTTGCCTTCCCTGATCTTTTTTTTTTTTTAAATCTACCTGCCTAACTTAATCAAGACACATTGTTTTCTTGCAGTGGACCTGGGGTGTGTTGGCAGTGCAGGTTCATGCTTTTTGGTTAGTGCCAGGACACCAAGCCAAGAAGCACGGCTCTCTGGGCTTCCATTTCTCAGCCTCCTCTTCCCTCGCATTACAATTGTGGTGGCTAGATTGAGTGAGAGCATCAAGAAAAGGAAGCTAATGGTTCTTGCAGATTAGACTGTCTTTTGCCAAGAGTTTAAGAGGTGTATGTCTTAGTGTAACAGTATTGGCATCATTAGTACTGCAGCACAGAATGCTGTCCAGGAAGCCTGGCTGAGGCTGGAAAGAGGTGCTGCAGACAAATGAAGAAGGCAGCATAAACCCTTTAATTCTTTCAGAGATAAAGCATTGAGGGTGTTGCATAGAGCTAATCAGGGACACATAAATTATCAGCATAACAGATGTAAGAAAGTGCTTTGCACAGAGAAGAAAATAGAGTTCAGCTGAATATAGGTCTGGCCAGATGTGCTAACGTACACCTAAGCTGACAGAAATAGGAGCAAGGAATAAGTAGACTTCAGCAAAATTTAGGATGCCCCAGTAATGTCACTCCTCACCTAACCTCTACTATGGAACTTACACCTGACTTCCTTTGCTCCTTTTATTCTCCTGTAGTTAACCTGGATAGGAATGTTCTCTTTTTGTATTCTTTTTCTCTGTTACTTGGTTTGTTGTTGCAGTTTGTTCGTTGTGTGGTTATCCTAAAAGAACAAAGGAAGTTTGACATGGCAACTGAAAGCACAGAGATGCAAGGTGCTTCATAGTCTGATGAGGTCAAGAAGTGTCATTAGTTCAAGGCACAAAACTCTATTACTAAATGTGAATGTGATTTGTGTGTGAGGATCTCCATGATCAGTACGACACAATTGCATGAAAGGCAGTGGTAGGAGCTGTACGCTCAGATACTTTATTAGTGTTCATGTGATATTTTAAGTGAGCAATTTTTTAATATATATATACGTATGTATGTAAATATCCACATACACATATTTGAATTTCAGTGTTTGGTAGCATTAGAGAAAGATAACCTGCTGCTGGGCAATATCAGTTACTACATCTGTGGAAGTGCTGTTGAATATGTACTGATTTCCTAATAATAATCAAAGTGATCATTCAATCTACATTTAGCATGCCTGGATTTAAAATGCAAAACAGCAACATACTTCATGCAAATGTCAACTCTGCCTATGTTCTAGGGTGCATGTCCAGAGGAGGAAACAATAAGTTTATTCTTCTCCCCAATTAGACTTTTGTGAAAGGCTCAGTTATGTCTCCAACTATCACATTGAGCATGCACTAAAGCAGCACATTAATGTGCCTTTTAATGCTTCTTAGGAGTAGATCAAAAGAGATGTCAGGTGCACTTTACATTCCTCCCGTGATGTGTCTGAGGCTGTTAGTGCGTCACCTCTGCGAGGGCCGTTGTTCCCAGCCCGGGTCGTGCTGTGGGTGCTCCACCGGGATGCCTGCCTCCTGAAAATGCTCAGGGGTTTGCCACGGCACCGCTGCCCCTCATATCTTGGCTCCACAATATGCCAAAGCCAGTAGAGTTGTGCTGCTGTCACCAGGAGCAGATTTTGGCATTTGCTGTTTGCTGGGAGAAAAGAGCTGTTGAAATCAATCCTGGAGAAAATGACTTAAAACTCAACATGCTGGAAAATGGAACTTAATTAGTGGGAGCAAACTTGCAAGCCTCCACTGTAAACTGTTATTATTTTGTTTGCTTGCTTGAGGGAATATGTCAGAACAGTGTTTACCTTTTCTTAGTACGAGCTTGGCTGCTCTACCCGTCATTTATTTTTACATGATTAGCAGGTGGACTTGTGACTCTGTCACTCTAAACACAGGAGGCTAAAAATGTGCATGAGACAACTTTCCTTAACAAGGATAGCATCATCATTTCACTGGTCCTGCGTTGCTCGGTTCCGTAACGGTGTGGTGATTGATGCGGTGCATTGCTAGCACATGGCTCCTAGTATGGGGCTAATATCAGCGAAAAGATTGCAGAGTGTTTTTAGTGTGTGAGACACAGCCAGGATATCCTGGGCACCCACTTCTACACCAGATACTGTGAAAATACAGCTAAGCTGCTGAGATTTGCAAAGCTTAGGGGGCACACCATTAAAATGGGAGATGAACAGCAAAGAAAAGGCACCCAGTGTCAGATATAGGATCAAAAATCTGAAGCAGGAGGCAAGGCTAAGGAAGTATGTGAGAAGAAAAGGAGAAGCAAACATATAGAGGGAAAGAAGGAGCAAAGAAAGAGAAATGCTGTGGTGTGCTGGATGACGTGGATGAGGACGAGAAGCTGAAAGTAAAGCAGAAGCAGGGGAGCAGTGAGGAGGGCTCAAGTTTTGTAACAAAGTTCATTTCTATATGTTTTCCTCTTTCAAATGGATGCTTTGAATAACTAGTGCTTTCATTTCCCGTGAGGCAGAGGTGAATAATAAGTACCTCATCTGGGGACGCTGATCTCCCCAACATCAGTCATCTGCTTGCAGGCTTACACTCCGGCAGTGCTTTGGCTGAGCAAATTAGCCTGAAGTGTTGTGCCCTTGGCTGGCAAATCCTTTCAACCCGGTTGAACGGACAAAATGAATACCCAGATTGTTCCTATGTCTGTTATTCTCTCATGTTTATCTGGCTGAGCTGTCAGTCAGGCCATTATAACTGTGGTGCACACTCAAATGACTTGTCCACTCACAAAAGCAGAGTCTGTTGATGATAAGCTAAACAAAACTGCAGAGCGACTGTTGACAGAGTTGGGGGATCTTGCGAATGTCTCAGGTAAAAGCAGAAATGCCATTTGGGAAGGTACAGAAGGAGCTTTTCTTACGCGTGCGTGGTTTTAAAGTGTTCGCTGGGATTTGTCGGCAGACGATAAATGGGCATTTATAATGAATTGGGTTCCTCTCTACTTTAAACAAATTAAGTGGCACGCAGAGGATTTCTGAAACTTGAATGTAAGGGTATATTGCACTTACTAGAATTAATTAGCCTGAAAAGACATAATTTACTCACACAGGCTTTGCCAGGGCAGAGCGTAGCTGTGATCAGCCATGTGCTGTCCTCTCCCTGGCGCCAGCGGGAGGAGTGACAGCACCCACAGTGCATTGGGTGGGCTCTGTGGGGCTTGCCGGCAAGAGCGGCCAAACCTTCCCACAGGGCTCTGGACACAGTTAACCCTGGGTTTTAATTGTCCTGCTTCAGGTTTGCAGGTCCTGTGGGTTGGAATGTGTTGGGTGCTTGCTCCTTCCCAGACAGGGAGAATATTTGCATGAGAGGGGATAATTGTTTTTACTCATAAAGGGAATTGGGCTTCTTAAATGTCCAACAAAGCAGTGAATGCCACAGGTGAAGTGCTCTATGAAGTTTTATTTCCTGACTTTTCAGTTTTCCTCTGAGACCCAGAGTTAGAAGTAGGACTCTGAGGCACTCCTGAAACTAATTTGATTGTGTGACATTAAACAACACAGTGCCTATCTGCTGAATGTGAATAGAGCCAAAGCCTTCTTGGTCCTTTAGCCTCACATTTATGATCAGAATAAGCTTAAAGTTTACAGATTGTGAACGTGAACACAGTCTCAGATATTTGAAGGGTGCTGAGCCATATAACAGGAAGTATATCCTCCAGCTCCTTCCCAGGAGGAGAAACTCATCCAGTGCTGGATTGCCAGAATTTCTCCACCCTCCCAGCATCCTACTTTCTGCAGTGGAAAGGGTATAGACAAGACGGAGTAAGGCTGCAATGGCTTAAATCCTCATAAGTGTCATGAAGAAGCAAAGGGAAGCTTAAGCAAAGAAGATCCTGTATCTTGCTGAGAGTTTGTTACGATGCAGTTAGTGAGGGAGATGCTGTTAAGAGCGTGGCACAGCACGGCAACAGCTCTTTTATCCACAGCTGGTGCCTTCAAAATCCCAACCCTAGTAGCCTTGTTGGCTGTGACGATAACTGTAACGGATGGTACAGCTATTTTTCATCAAATGCTTGTTAGTCAATTTATTAGATTCCTAATATACTAATGCACTCATTTGGCAGGCATTTCAGCAAACGAGACTTGCAGTGGAGTGTACTCATTCAAAGTCATGGTAGCTCGCAGGTTGCTGATTTCTCATCAGCACTCAGAAGATAATTTGCAAATGTGCCATTTATCATTATGTGCTTTGTAGAAGCAGATCTCATGAATGGGATAAACAGATAAGAGTCTAATAATGAACATTTCCTTCCCAAATACCATTATCAGCTTCTAGAGTATTATGTTTTATATACATTGCACCTCTATGTGCAGTTATATCTGAGTTTGCATGTGCTCGTAAAGTAGCTGGGGAGATGTTTTTTAAGGATGGCTAATGCACTTAGGATCTCTTTGCTGAGGGACACAGAGTTGGAGTAAGTTGGAGGTTGTCTACTGGAAGATCTAAGACTTTTATTTGTAGTAGTTTAAGAAGTGATGGTCATGTGTGGACTTTTTTACCGTGCAAAGCCAATACTAACCTTCCAGCTTTCCTTTCCTCCTGGAAACAAGCATCTGTGAAAAGCCACTGGTACAGCCAACAAAAGGATTATTCAGAGGCTGGATGATAAGGATTATATGGCAGAGGTTGCTGAAGGAGCGCTTTTCTTCCACGCCAAAGACAATGTGCTGTGTGGATGTTCTGACCTGTGCTGCTGTTTGACACTGCATTTGACTTTGCATCGATGACTGCTTTTTATTCGCTTGTTCCCTTCTTACTGGAAAGAAGTCTAAAGTAACAGTAGCCAGGCGATCAGTCGGCAAATGCGATTCCTGTCTCCTCTTGTGACATTCAGGGTGGAAGCCCTGCATACAAATCGTTGCTACTTATTTTTGCTTCTGCAGATGTGATTTTATTAAATGAAAGGTGTAACAAGAAACCCAGCATAGGAAGGAGCCCTTTTGCCAAATGGCTCGGAGTGTTTAGCTCTGCAATGGCTCTCCAGCAGAGCTGGGAAACCATGCAAAGATATTGATAATTGATTCTGTTTTATATAAGTTAAAAACTAGCTTTTCCCTCCTAGTGTGAAGGTAATGGGTTTTGTCTGTAGAAAGATAATAATCCTATGAACCATTTCTACGCCCTCTATTAAAGAATAGTACAGCTTGCACTTGAATATAATGCCCATGTCAGCTCAGCTTTTTAAACATTCATCTTAAAAGAGTCTTCAAGGACTGGAAAGAGATCTTCCCCAGACACCAAGCTAAGTTTGAGGAACTTTAAAAGTCATGAAGATCCTGTCAATTAATGTGTTTATTCTTATACATCTACTCTGGAAAAAACATCTTCAGACATGAAAGCTGTTTTCTTTCGATTAAAAAGTTGTCATTGCATTTAGTTTCCATAGATAATGCAAAGGGGATTTTTTTCCCCCCTTATCTTATTGGGGGATACATGCATCTTTTTTTCTTCTTACCATTTTCCTCATAAGAATCTTCATTTGTTACATGAACAAAAAAAGAAGGAAGAAGAGAGCTAAACTGAAACCTTGCCTCCAAATTTGTATGCAGGAGGAGACTTGATTTATAAGCTTAGGTAATTTCATTTTTGTTCACACTCCTTCAATTGAAAGACTCCCACAAACAGTCTTACAGTGCTGAAGGGAAAAGATGGGGAGATTTATCAAGCTATTTATCAAATTATTTTCACAGTCTGTCAAAGTCATGAGCATGCGAGAAAAGAAACATCAAGAGTATGTTCAAACAGAGGAGCATGTCTGAGTGAGCAGCCGGGCTGCAGCACAGCCAGCAAGCAACGACACGGCTAGGGATGCAGGGACTGCTTTTGGCTGCAATGGTATCTGTCCTCAGACCCAGTCCTGGCACTAGTGGTATTTGGTCCTTACTTGCTGGATTATGGACTAAGGAAATGAAATAGGAAACATCGCTAAACAGAAGGAAAGGTCAGAGCAAAGGGGATAGCCTTCCCCCCCTCTCTGAGTCTATGTTGAGGTTTACAAATGGAGATGGTGTTGAATCTAAATGGTGCACATCCTCAGTCAGGGCGTGAATTGCATTCTGGGATGGGACTCCACGCTTTGGAGAAAACGGTCTTGGAGTCTGTGTCCTTGGTGGCGGGTGTTGGGAGACAATGTTGGCAAAGCAGGGGGAAAAAGAAATAGAAAAAAGCAACTGAGATTGAAGGAACGAGTCTAGTAAGAAATCTTTAATTTCTAATGAGCTTTAAAGGATTTGAGAGAGTTGATTTTTTTTTTTTTAACAAACCAGTTCAAGTACATGCCTTCAGATTATAAAAGTTCCTGAAATTGCCTAGAATATCAGCATGCATAGCTTGTTAGTATTTACATATATTTACATAGGAAAACAACAGAAAGATCTACAGTTATTTACAGTCTACATAGGAGAAGAGAAAGGCAGCATAATTGTATTTCCTAAAATACAGTCAGCACATGCATATTAAGATATATTTGCATGATAGAACGCAAATGTTTTAAGACACACCTTTTTAACTCCCTATGCTAAGGTATAGCATAATAAAGGTAAATTTTTTTTGTGTTTTGTTTCTAGTCTATTTGCATCAAGTGCTTTAAAATGTTCACTAACACAGCGGCAGCATTATTTACCCTGGCAATTAAAGCAACAGTACACACGATAATTTCCTACTAACTAGCAACAAGCTGCTGGTGAATGAAATATCTATTGTTTCTCATTATCCATCGACCAACATACAGGGATCTCTCCTTGTAAAGGCAGTGCCTAAGCTATCACCATTAATTATAGAAGTAATATAAATGAGACTCTACAGTATGTACTAAATGAAATATTAACAAGGCCAGTGTCTTTGAGCCTGAAAGATGCACTAACAGGGCACACTTTACAGCAGGCTATCTATGAAAATCAAACGTACATAATACAGGAGTGCCTGGCTTACAGCTCTAAGCCTAGGCTTTAGAGGCCTGTTTGCTAGATCTGTATTATTGCAAAATACATTCCCTTAATTAGTTTCTGGAAGACAGAGATAGTAGTTAATTTCTTACCGTGATATGTCCCCACCATAATACCCGGTGGTTTTTCAATGCATTGTATTACTGAAATGTGTGTGTCTGTGTGTGAATGTGCATATATGTGTGTGTGTATTAACAGATGAAAAACAGTCTTTATCTCTAAAACCTAAACCACCTTCTTAAATATTTATCCCAAAGGTCACTTGCTTAAAAAGCATTGTGTTGTGTGAGGGGCCTTTTTCACTCATATCTAAAATGAAAGTAAGTCTAAAAAATTATCTGTGCAATGGAGGAAGCCAAATGTCAGTATTGTGATGACATTCTTTGCAATACTGCATATGAAAAAGTCTAAATTTCTACTAGTAGTATTAAAAAGCTATATAAATATATACAGCATATACAGTACCGTATGTATACATACATTTTATATAAAGTATATATATAATTAAAGTTAAGTACAGCAAAAACATAAGACATTTCAAGTCAGTATAAGTTAATAACAGAAGTGATTTCAACAAATTCTCATCTTTGTACGCCCAAACACCAGCCAGACCGTTCTGATGATTTAGTTGCAGCAGCATATTTAATCTGTCTTTTTGGCAGGATACGTTTATTGTCACCAACCAGTTTGCTCAACTCTTCAAATTACCCTTGCTTGGAAGAATCTGCCCTCAGCTGGCAGGTTATGTGTTTCATGAGGATTTCCAATATCCCCCACAGGATTTCCATTTTTGACAGCGACCGACAAGTTGCAATAGGACTCCTGTTCATATAAATGTACACTGCAAAATCTCAGAAGTGAGTGACAGAGATTTTCAGGTATGATCAGCTCCGGATAGTGCTGCAATGGTGCCCAAGGGCTGTCTCTTACATGCTCTTTGCTTCTCACTCCACTGGCCAGTGTTGGCACACAGGGCAGGGGGCAAGCAATGGACAGCAACATAATATGGTCAACCTGATCACACCCTTACCCCATTACACTCTGAAATGAGGATCGGTAATTTTCCTCAGGGGTTTTTCCCAAATCCAGAAATGAGCAGAAGCGTACGGTATCATACCACCACTCCATCCCAGCCTGCGAGTAGAAAAGAGAAGCAATACTGGATTGTAGCAATTTGCATGCAGTGTTCAAAACTGCCACTTCAGTGGAGCAATGATGTCTTAAAAGTGTAAATCGAGTGTGAATGAGAGTTCAGCGGGCAGGAGAAGAAAATGCAGAAGCGATCTGTGTGGAAATGTGATGTGGTAAAAAGGCCAGGGTGAGCAGCCTGCGGGGCGTGCTACTGCTCCTGCCGTTGAAATGTTGCTTGGCTTGGGCAAGGTAAAGCCATATCCTTCACTAAAGTCTTTGAAGCTTAAGATCACTCTGTGTAAGGGTTGGAACACTTTTTCGAAGCTGATTGCATACTTTAATAAGATAGTGGGAAAACGAAGGAATGCGGTGCTGCTTGTGGGAACCAGCTCCCTTCCAGGTGCTGTGCTGAGAGCACTTAGGTTGCACGGACATAGGTGTCTGGTGCTGTCTTAAGCTTTGTATGGTTTTGTCTGAGACATCTGAGAGGGGCTGGCAAATACAATACTGGAGCTATGAGAGATGTGTGCCCTTCCAAAGGACAGCTGAAGAGCATGCGGGATATCCTAAGGCAACTCAGATCTCTTAAGACCTATGTTAGGCAACTGAATCCCACCCCTGGTACACCATGATGACTCTTTTTAGCATATGCAAAGGGTAGGAGAGATGAACCCACGGATCACCTTTTCAGGGGCTGGTTCCCTCTAAAGCATCCATTTTTGAAGAATTCAACAGTGTTTTGGCTAATAAGATTTTTACCAAGTTGTCTGTGAGCTGGGTGAAAAAAAAACACGGAGAGAGAAGAAAGAGACTGGAATAGGACCTGGTGTAGCAGACAGCTTCACAGGTTAAAGAATTAAGTTTATACAATAGAGAAAAATAGGCATGAATTTAAAAGGTAGTTACATTTTTGTTAGCCATTTTGCCAACTTTGTTCTATATTTTCTACACAGTTTAACAATGGTTTATAATATAACACTTCATACTTACACAGTGCTTTCCATCAGTATGTTTGAAAGCACTCCATAAATCTGAACTGGTCCTCACAACATCCCTGTGAGGTGGGTAAATAATAGTACCCTCCCTGTTTTACAGCTGGGAAGGTGAGGTACGTGGAGTTGAAGTGACTTGTCCAAGTTCACTAGGGAAGTAAAAGTTGAAAAGAGAAAACCAGCCCACTTCTCCTGACTTGACGTCCTGTATTTTTTTTTCTTTTTCCTCCTGTGGAATGCTTGCAGACAATCTGTTTGACACTGGTTGTTGGAGGTTGGAAGTTATCAAGCACTATCATTGCCATAATTGAGAACATATGGGGTGTTGCATAACACAAACAACATGGTGCATTATCAAAATACATTTATTACAATGGACACATTTTCTTTTGCAAAGTTAGAACCCAGAATTAAAGAAGTTAAATATAGCTGCATATACTGAATAGTTGAAATAATCACTAGGTGTTAATGCCTCAGCAGTTGAAAACAAATCCTATTTTGTGAACTACTGCAGTTTCCTTACTCAAAGAACATAGCAAGCTTATTTTCTATAATGTATGTAAAGAATACTGTAAATGTGTAAAGGTCTTAATGACGCTAAAAAAAGTTACAGCTTCAAACTAACTATGCTTTGCAAGTAGAGAAGCTGATGGAGTTTTGAGTCTTTGTAGCTGGGAATTAATTGAAAAAGGAATACATCAGAGGAGAAAAAGCAGACCATATAGATTTTGGTTTATCCGTTGTATTATCTTCTAAGAGATGCTTTGCTGGTTTAAATGTGGTAATGAGGGAAGGGGAGGTGGTTGAGAATCTCTGGTTTAGATGTGGTTCAGTGAGAACTTTGAAAAGAGTGTAATTACAGAGTGAGTTCAGGTCACGTTTTCCTCCCGGTACTTGGGTGGAGATGGGACCTGAAGTCAACTGAGCCCAATTTGTTTCTTAGATCATATTTGGCAGCTCCAAAGTTTTATTTTTTTTAGCTGCAGATATGATTTCTGTTTATCATACTGACCCAAAATAGCAAAGGGAGTTCTCAATTTCATATTTCCTTGCTGAAAAAGCAATCAGGGAATCCTATTTTCTTACAGGAGACTAATACATACATATTCTGAGTGTTACTCATAAGATAACTGGGCACCTGGGATTGTTCTGAGTAAGAAGTCTGCAGCAGGATCTGAAAAGTTCCACTATCATCTCATGTGTGAGACTAAAACTTGTTCACTGCCTTGTACAAAAAAAAAGGGACTATCCCTCACAGCTCTGAATTACTCTGGTAGGAAACAGAGCAAAGTAATGCCTGGTGTTGAGAAGTAGCTCCGCCAGTTACAACTGGCCTCAACCACAGCTGATACCACCAAACAGCTCTTAAAACTGTTCCTAAAAGCACTCCAGAGATACTGGGGAACCCTCAAGGTTGAATGAGGCCGTGAAGATTTTAGACATGCTAGTGTTTTTCAGAAGAGGTCACCATGCTCCACGTTGTTTGGAAAGACTTGAGCTTGATGGGAAAAACTACTGATTCAACTCATCTGCTGAAACATTTTAACATTAAGGAGAAAAGAGTAAGTATATTTTGAGAAATCTCTGCATTGCAATCCCAGCTGGAGGTTGCTAGCAATCCCAGAAGGCAACAAAGCCATTCCCAGGGCAGTTTTCTTCCAGGAGGTAAGCCAAGGCTCGGCTGCTGAGCTGCAGTGTGGAGCAGTGGCTGCCCAGCTGGACGGACAGCATGTCCCTGCAGCCACTTGCCCTGAATACCAACATCGGGCTTCCAACAAGCAATGGGAGCAGATCCTCAGCAGCTGCTATCTGTGGAGCCTCAGAGAAGGCAACAAACCCGTGCTGATTTACACCAGTTGAAGATGAGGCTCGAGGAATAGAAAATTGCAGCTGTAAGTTTAGGGTTTGGTTTGGACAATTTGGAACTGATCATTGTGGAAATATGCTCCATATAATTTTATTATTCCAAGGAGATTTTGTATTTCATGTCAAATCAGGAAGTGACCATTACTGAAGCTGGCCGGTGGAGAGTTTTTCCCTTTCTAGCAGAATGGATTTGAACTCTTCAGAGTGCTTTTCAGGGGCACAGAGAAGGTAGGGGAGACCCCACTGGTTTCATGATCTGGAATATGTTTGTACTGCCTCATCTTCACACTGCTGTGTAATGAGTTATTCCTCTATAAATTGTATGCTCACATTGCCATTGTGTGGAGCTGATACTTTTGTGTTAGGGATGTGTTGGCTTTGTCTAATAGTCCTGAGGTGAAGAATAGGAACAGCCTGAAGAGTTTTAAGGAAGCACTTGGCTTTTTGTTTCATTTGAGCTGCTTGCTTTGAGTCTGGCCCTTGTCACAAATACTTGCCTCTCACGTCATTTTGAATTCACTTATTTCCACTGGCCATCTTTTAAAATGCACTGTGCTAAACTTAACCTCGGGCTACCAAGGTAGATGGCCTTTATCCTTAATTTTTCATAAGAAAATAAAAACCTCCTTTACAAAGAAGCTGATCCCATCTCACTGGCAAGCAATGTTTAGTGCTCTCTGCATGCCCTTAACAGAGTTTAGAGTGGATCTTGTTCATTTGTAGTTGATAAATATACAGATAAGTTACGGCTTTGTTTCTATTATTTATATGTGTGGTATGCAAACTTGCTTCAGAACAGGAATCTAATTTTAGAAAATAAACATGCACTTGAAAGTAGACAAATCTGAAAACTAAACATTAACTGTGTAATATGTTTTCTTATCAGGAACATAAATAGTATCTTAGAATACTAACGGATGTATGACATATATTAATGAGGGTTTTACTGTATACTATATCTCAACCCCTTTTCTTTTACTGTTAAGATAGTCAATATTAATTTGTATTCAGTGCCGTCAGTTATAAATTGACAGCTAGCAGTTATGAAATAAATGCCTATGAACTAGTAGCTACTTAGTATTTTCATCTCAACAAAGGATTTTGGAAGGATGGATAATTTAGATCTTTGAGCCTCAACTATAAATAAACAGCAACTGCTGTATAAATCCAACCCCGCTGTAGCTGAAGATTGTATTACAAAACTGACAAATGATTTGCGGAAGAGAATGATGAACCCTTATTACTAAGACACTCTTCAACTTAATCCAAAACAAGATTCCAGGGTAATTTTACGTACGCTAGAAAGATTGATAGCGTGGTGCTTGCCTAGCAGCTTTCAAATGTTTGACTGGATCGGAAATGGCACTGAGGCATGATTAAAGATTCAGTTGGGCTTCTCACAAATTCTTTATCCCATGTATTCATCATTGCAACTCACTGCCTTTGTTGCAGGTTAAAGAAGGCTGACCCCCAGCTCTGGTGATTAGCACCCTGTACAACTGATGGACGTATGGAAAAAAAAATGTTTAGGTTGCCCGGTGCTTTTAGCATTGTTTATCAGCAGAAATTGTTGGGAGGAGGGGTGTTAATCACAATAGATCAGGGAGAGTCTGTGACAACTGACAGGCTCATTGTTTAAGACATTTTTTAACGAAGTTGTTAACATTAATTCTTTTATATAGTACTCTAATCTTCTTCAAATTATGTTCTGACATGGCACAAACTGCTTGGCATTGAAAGTCATTCAACAGTGATTAAAGTGCTCTTTTTATCGGTTTAAGAATGTTTCATCTTGTATCAGCAGTATGGAATTGTTTACTAATTAGATTCCCTAGCATCCTCTGCTGTTGTATGCTGATGATATGTGAACAGGAAAGCTGATGAGCAAAAAATTAAAACTTGTTATTAAACTGTCATAAGGCCCAGCATATAAAGATGTCTTTCAAAAGACTGTGTTCATGAGAGGTAAACAATATTTACTGAGAAACTAAATGGCTTCTCAGCCTGGCTAGGCATGGCTGGCAGTGCAGGCATTTTGCAGCTATCTGCAGCTCTGGCTCTTCCCAGAGGTTTGTGGTATCTGAGTCATAGATGCAAAGAAGTAATTTGTCCCTGGAGGACCTTCCTGTCCCGCTTGGCATATACAGGGCTCCTAGGCATCCCGCTTCGGGCAGGAGGTTGGGCCAGAGACCTCCTGCCATGCCTCCCGGCCCCAAGCATGATTTGATTTCTGTGATTCTGTGACACACATTCCCCTCTGTCCTTGGACAAGTCACTTAGGCAGATCCTCAAGTGTCTGTATGCAACTAGTTCATAGTTACCAAAGGAAATTAGATGCTTAAATGGTTTTGAGGATCTGGAATTTACCCTCTGTTTTGTAGTTTTGCCATCTGAAGGAGACCCCTAGGCTTGATGAGTTCATGTTTGTCCATTATTCTGAGATATTAAAGCTTTACCCTCTGTCAATGAAGGGATAAATATGACTGCATTTCTCATAAGTAATAAGAAAGGTACTTTTCTTTCAATGATAGAACCATTGAACTTTCTTCTTCCAAAACAGCCAACATGATTGAAACATTTAGAAAGAAGTAAAGATATACAGAGCCAAAAAGCAAATGGCACATCGCTTACATCCAGTTCTCAGTGAAACACTGGAGGCATCGCAAGATAAAGTGCTTTGGGCTTCCAGCCACATAATCTTTTATCGCTTAAAGTAAATATCCTATGCTCACACAGGGAAAACTATTCTCTTCTTTTGGAGTCTAGGTTGTGTCAATGTTCGAGGTATAAAGCACTTCTGTTACAGTTTAGGACTTTTTTCTGCCTGCTGATAATTTTGTTTAAAAGTCATCAAATTTGACTCATTTGAAAAGATAAATTACTGTTTGGTTTGGATTTTAAACTGCTCTGATAAACTTCCATTTTATGAATTAGCGGAATTCTATTAGCGTTAGCCTGAGTTTAGCTTGGCTGGACGGATGCTTTCAGCAATAGCTTAAGGGCTCTCTCTCTACATTGAGCAATTTACTTTAATTTTACCTTTCTAATAAAAGGCCAGTTGAATTGCTTGCAAAAAACTAATAATACTCTTCAGGGGCATTGAATCATTCTAAACAGCTGAATACGGTGATCATACCTGTGCTATGGAGCTTTATAGGATAGTTCAAATGAGCATAGGAATTTTATTGTTCTCTATTAATATTATTTTTAGTAGAACTCTCTTCCATTTCTACTATTGCCTTTAAGATACTTTCTCTTTTTTAAAAAAGATACTGGTTTAATAAGAGGATTACTATGTATTATACTAACTTCAAAAATATTTGGGTCTGTTGATAAATATATGCCTTTCAAAATACTTAATTCAGACAGTTTTGCTTTACCTTGTGATGGGAGATCCTTTCTAAGCTGTGGAGTCATCATTATCAGTTTAATCCCATCTTCTGAGAAAAATGCATGTCTTGCAAACAAATACGCCTTTCTTTGCAGTTATGAAATTGAGATGCCTCAATCAAGGAGAACTGGGGCATTTTAGGACTGCTTGCTGCCATTGAAGGATGAGAATGCAAAGTAGAGGTCTTCTGCAGGTTGACCCCCTAACAGCACCCTGAGTTTCCTTGGTTGTGACAGTGAAAGGCCAGAAAAAAAGGACTGGAGGAAAATCACAAGAGGTTGAAGCCTATTCTCTGTACCCATTGAATTATCCTAATGTGGCAACATCTAATTTCTCTTCATTTACTTTTTCAATTATACTTGGCAGCCTCTTTATTCTGATTCCTATCAGCTCATAATTAGTTACAACAGAAAGGACTAAGATGTAAATAAATAATCATAAGATGCCAGATAAACTGTATCAGTTTTAAACTAGCATTGTGTCTTGCTATGCGCTCTCACCTGTTATTTTTAATTATAGTTTACAAAGCAAATTAGCTTCTTGCCATCTTTACAGCTATTCTGGCACTGTAGTTTTAATCTATGCCGGGGAGTAGCCCATCACCGGTGCCAGGGTGCTTGTCCCAACCCTGTGGCCTCAGTCTCCAGGTTTCTGTAAGAGAAATTCAGAAAAACCCATTCTTCCTGTTTGAACATAAGTTCACTTGGTATTAGAAAAAGAGAAAGAAAAAAAGCCTTCTGATCCACAAAAGCCTCTAATCTACCCGCTCCATTTCTTAAAGCATTATAAGACATGAGAAATGGTTGTTACAGAACAAAAAAACCCACTGGAAAGCCTTGCGTCTCTGCAAAATCAGAACCTCTCTCTGCCTGCAGCAGATAAACATTCTTACAAGGCAGTGGTGACAACTGCCACAGTGAAAATGTTGATCAAAGATACATGGGCAGGTTTGGCACCAATCCCGATTGCACTTCACATGATAGGTCTTAATTGGAGTGCCCAGGTTAATTTTGTACAAGAGGTTTAAAAAACCCAAACAAACAAAATAGATCCATCAGCCTGCATTTCTAGTCAGGGTTGGGAAGAGGCGGTGCCCAAGGCCTATGGCAAGTGCTTTCTATGTTGCAAAGGGAAGCCAGAAGTTTTGAGGTACTTTTAAACCTGCCTCCACTGTTCTGGTTTCACACACAGCCTGGGCGGCCCTTGGCCGTCTGCGGAAGGCTGGGCTCTCCCTGCCACCGATTCAGGATTTTACTGAAAAGGGGCAAAAGATCTGAGGCCGGGGCTGTGGTTCAAGATTGTCTTTTTCTTTCCTTTTGCTCTAAGAGGAAAGGAAAAGAAAAATAAATCCTCGGCAACGTGTTTTGTAAATAAGTGGCCAGCAAGCCGGCAGCACCTTCAGCAGGGAGTCAGTCCTGCCACCAGGCGAGTTACCCTGCCAGCTGTGATGCTTTTCACCGATGCTTTCATAAGACACAGCTTCAAAGGACTGCAGTCAAAACTACAATGATAAAATATCTCTCTATATATATTTACATAGGGCTTTTCTCTCTCTCTCTCTCTCTTTTTAAATTCCAGCAACAAGGAGCTGCCACAACTGTCTACTGTGCCACGGCTGCGGAGCTGGAGGGTCTGGGAGGGATGTACTTCAACAACTGCTGCCGCTGCCTGCCGTCGCAGGAGGCACAGGACGAAGCCACGGCCACAGCCCTGTGGGAGCTGAGTGAGAGGCTGATCCAAGAACGAATTGGCAGGCAGTCCAAATAGCAGGGAGCTCCTGGAAGGATCAAAACACACGAGTGTGTGCACGCTCGAAAACTGCCAGCACTGGAACCTGTCCAATCTTATCATCTAGAGGGTTTCCATATACCTCAGATACAGATTAACCAGTGTTAAATGAAATAATAGCAGTCACAACATAGTGAAAAATGTTAAGTACTGATGGGAAATGGGGAATACTGCGGGTTAAAGGGACAATACGGCTTCCTGGGGCTTAGTTAGTCTTGGTTCTCTTTCTTTTGATTATAGCCTGTTCAAAGTGTAACCCAAGGAGGCATCTTTTGTCTTATTTTAGAAAAGCAATGCTGAAGATATTTTCTGCTGTTTTGATTAATGGGTAGTTATGTAGCCCAATATGGGATTTCCTCTTTATTTTGATAATTACTGTCTGTTAGGCTTTAGGTATTGATTGGGAGATGGTAGTTGTGTTGATTATTTTTCCCTACAAGAATTGTATTGGGTGTGGCAAATAAAAAGATTATTAAGGAAAGAAATCTTTCCCACCCTTGACTGCTGGCTGCAAATATATCTTGCACTGTCTAGAAAAAGAAGGTGCAAGAAGACATCTGAACAGAAATGCTAAAGTCACAGCTAATTAAATATTTCTGTTTTTTTTTCTTAAAAGATTATAATAAAAGGTATGTTGTAAACCATTCCCTAAATACCATCAAGTTAGCAAAGATGATGTTGTCTCCTTTAGAACACACAGAGCATAATCAGGGGCTTAAATGGTATTCCATCCATTTCTCAGTTCACAGTTTTAAGGAGTTTTTCTTCTTTGAAAATTCACAGTTTCTCAGTTCTCCTGATTCTGCATCCCATTCCAAATTTCTCCTTTTTTTCCTTTCAATTTAAATTCAATAAAACAACATGCTTGCTTGAATATTGTCACCTGA
Source organism: Eurystomus gularis (assembly GCA_013400335.1). Lineage (NCBI taxonomy): Eukaryota > Metazoa > Chordata > Aves > Coraciiformes > Coraciidae > Eurystomus > Eurystomus gularis. The sequence goes on along the minus strand of VZZY01014216.1, from coordinate 186,538 downwards.
AGAGAAAGTTTGTCTCATTTCTGCAAATGTCTTAGTTCCAACTTTTGGTTTTTTTAGAAAAGAAAACTTGAGGAAAAATAAAGAGCTTCTTGTTGATGCCAAGAAAAAGCTGCTTTTTTTCTTGTTTCTTTCTGAGTTCACTTTTTGTATTTTGTGCTTTGTAGCTGTCTTCATGCCAGAAGGTTGTCCTAAGCCATCCCCAGTCCAGCATCACATTTTCTGTAGACAGAATATAAACAAATAAATAAAAGGACACATTGTTAATAGAGGTTTATTTGGATCCCCTTATTATTTTTTATTTGTTGCTAATGGTTTGCCTTCCATGGTTTTTCTTGTATGCAATCACAATGCCTTTGATCAGTTGTTGAATAGGTGTTAATGTCAAGGCATGCATTCACCTGGAAGAAGCAGTCATAGCATCCTCCCATCAAGAAACCCACCACACTTATATAAGGAATTATGATATTGCTGTGTAACAGCTATACCTTACAGTCATAGGTTACAATTTGGCTTGACTCTTTTTTTTTTTGAGTTTACAGCTAATTCTGTTTTAGTGTGAGCTCTTCTCATGTGGTAGTGTTCAGTCTCCTCTGCAAGTAAGGGTTGAAATATCTACAAGTAAAGTTTCAATCTGTGAAATTATATGTCTTCTGAGTGGACAGGGGGAACTTGGGAGCCACTGCCCTTGGATCTAGGATGAATTGGCTGACCTGGCTTTTTACAGAGAAAATGAGAGCTTTTTCTTTTCCCCAAAGTCCTTGGTGTCCTTCAAGCTTCTGCCCAAGTGCAGCCTCAGCTGCTCCCTACTTGACCACTTCCTTACCTGATGCTACAGTCTTTCTTAAAGCAGCAGTAAAGAATATACGGCCTTGCTTATACCTACTGTGCCACCTGTATAGCAACAGCCTTCAGTAAATAAGCAATCCTGCCCACGTCTTTCTCTGCAATCTACAGCAAACCTCTTCCCCAAGGCCAGCACGTCCTGATAATTTTGCACCTGCACTGAAAAATTTGGTGGAATCAAGAAATAAAACGTGCTATTCCAGAAAGAACACCAACTCTTTTCAGTGTTTTTGGAAAAAGAAAGAAAGAAAAAAAATCAAAAAAAAGCTCTTTCTTGTCTCCTAGAACTTTTGTCCAGTCAGTGCTGCACAGACCAGGTGCTGGTGTAGTGTAACGTCTGAAACTAGTGGCATGGGTCAAAGTGTTTGCAAGTTGAAGCGATGGTTACAGTCAAATTCCTTGTATTGTCTGGAGTTTTTCTGGGGAGAAAAACTGATTAAATTCTGTCACCTGTGCAACAGCCTTCACAAATGCATTCTTTTTCCTTTTCACAGCCAAACAGAATTACTCTTTTATAATAATACAGCCAGCCTATGACAGCAGAGCTTTGCATCAGAGCCTGGCATTGCTGCATTAAGAAGCAGCAGTAATTAAGTAATGCTGGGAGCTCTGCACTCCCCCAAAGGCCTGGGCCTTATGCTCCATTTAGGCAAACATTAATAACCGATAATGAACACCCTGTCATTCCTTATTGCTGAAATATTGCATGCTTTTATGAGAATGCATGCTCTTTATGAAAGAGATTGCCTGCCTTCCTTCAAAGAATATCTGGGGGGTGTTTTTCCTCTGTACACACCTTACTATTTCAGTGTTATGAGGTAAAAGCTTTTTTAATGTTAGCAGATTTTGCACTAAATTGAAGTAAGGTACCCCCCTAACTTCACTGAGTTGGTGGGGATCCTCTGGTTCCTATTTCTGGTTAATAAATATTTACTGACACTAGTGCATTACTCTGTCTAGAATTTTAGTCACAATTTTCTACAACTCAGATAAAAGTACTTGCTCTCTGTTTTCTTTCTTTTTATTTTACTCTCTCTTTTTCACTTTCTTTCATTCTTTCTCCTTTTCCTCTCCTTCTCTTTCCATGTTTCCTCTTCTTCTGTCCTCTGTTTCTTGCTCTCCTGTGTACAGATAGCCAACATAAAAAAGCTTCTTTTTTTCACCATTTCCATTCCAAATTTCAAAATGGCACAAAGCTGCAAAGCATTTTCTTCTATTAGAAAAACTTGTGAAAATAATTTTTCTTGCACTCTCAGCTTGGTTTCAGCACAGGAGGGATGTGCGGGGGACATTAAAAGAAAAAGCAATTGAAAAGAAACAGACTCCAAACCCCCCATTTTAATATCCTGGATGTGCCTAAGTCATTGGCTTTCAAATATATTTTGGTGTAAAATTTGGCACATTTACAGCCGGTCAGATTTATTTATTTGACTGGCTTACATTTTTCCGGTTGATTTACCTGAGGCAATGTCTGTGTGAATTACTCCACAATGCATTGACTCCAGTGTTCATTAAAGGTAGTTAAGTGATCCTGTGTCTAATATTAAAGCAAACCCCATTAACCTTAACTAGTATCATATCAGCAAAACAAAAAGAACTGAATAAAGCAAAATAGATCGAGTATTTATAGTTCTTGGAAAAGATCCAGCAAACTTACATCAAGCTCCTAATAGTCCTAATAAGCACTTGCTAGTTATCCTCATAAAAAAAGGAGGAGACTGGGTAAGGATTGTGCCTCTGACACACCGCTCAAGCCCCACAGGACTTTCTGTAGGGGAGGTGTTGGAGGGCAATGCCGCAGAGCATTTCCCACCCACATGCTGAAGGGTGTTGCTTGACCCTTTCCCCTCTGCTTCCTTCCTTCCAAAGTCAATATTTCCCCTTTTAATGGTGATTTTTTTTGTCCCTGTATGGGGGCCCTGGATCTGCAAGTTCATATAGGTGAGCAAGCAAACTCCCTTGCTGGGAAGGAAGAGCCACCAAAAGCTTTTAGGGGAATGCGGGTGCCATTTCAATGGCTGACAGCTTCCACTGCTGTCTGTGCAGCAGATGTTGCCTGTGGTCTGCCCAGAAAGTAACTGACTGCTGGGACTTCTACTTGCAGAACCAGATAGAGGTGAACCAGCAGAAACTCATGCCCTCGCTTTTTCTTTTGACATCTGGAAGACAAATTTCAGATATTCTCAGACCAGGTAGAGGTTTTTATTAAAGAAAGTCTTTCCAGCAGCACTGCAATAATTTGACTTATATCAAGGTTGAATAACTCCTTGTCAGGTGTTAAGCTCATGACCTTTCAAGCCAAACACACTTATACTAACCAGTTTACCATTGGAATGATCAATATCTTGTAAGTGAGAAAGTCTAGACAGATCTTATTTTGTCCTTTGGTATCACTTGTGGCTTTGGAATTGATCATTATATGTGGCTGGGGAAAAATTGCCTATACATTTCATGCTCTGTATTTATCTTGACAAGGTTCTCTAGGATTATATTTTCATAATCTGAATGGCAGTGGAACAGCTGCTCAGACTGTGCAAGCCCTTCTTATCAGGCTGAATTTAAGCTACGGTAATTACTCTTTCTCCTTATGTATTTCTTTTTTAAACAAGCGTGTACTATACATTAAAATGTATGGTTGGGGCGGCAGGGGGGCATGCTGAGAAGCTTGGAAAATGCTGCTGAAATGTATTTCTTTCCATCAACAGTGGCTGATGTAGGCTTGTATTTTATTCTAAACATAAGCCCATGTCTGAGCATGCATGGTCTCTGAAGCAGGATCCCAACCTTCACACTGTTTTATGAACAAATCTTTTAGAGCCAAGATGACCTGAGACTGGAGGCAGTTTAGGAAAACCAGAATAGCCATTGGTAACACCCAGCAGTAAACACTGCTGGCTGAAGCCTTCAACCGGTCTCTTTGCAGAGTGGTTCCTTAGTGGAGCCTGTCCCCATCCCCAGGAGAAGCAGCCAAGCCATTGCCAGGAGCACAGCACCCGAACGAGGACCTTGCAGCCGAACTGCCTGCTTCAGCCTGCAGCCGCAGAGAGCACTAGAGGTGCCTGGATGACACGGTGGTGGAAGCATTGACATACAGCAGACAGATGCATGGCTGTTTGCTGATGTCCTTCACCGTGGGATGGAGGCAATGGGAAAATAGAGAGGTATCTTGGAAAGAAAGAATGTGCTGTTTTTCTCTTGATTTTTTTTTTTTTTTGAACAGCGCTAACTATGTTATTTACTAGATGCCTTTTCTGGGCTGTGCTTTTTCTTCTCTTCCCCCACCCCTGTTGCGTTTGCTGAGTACTTTCCAACGGATGTTTCGTGAATTAGCTTCATGCTTTAAAAGAGAAGATTGCTCTGGCAGAGAACAGCATAGTTGTAAAAGTGTCAAGGTGTTATGAATGTCCTGATGATAGAGCCCAGTTGTTATCTGCTGGGTAGTGAGGGAGGATAGCTAATGATGTGCAGCATGTAAACCGTTTGTTGCTCTAATCCATCTGTGTGGAGAGGAGTGAAAAAGAGGGGCGAAATCCTGGGAAAATTACTTGGACAGCTGGAGATAAAGTGTGTACTGATGGAGTCATCCAGAGGTAGCTGTCAACATGAGCTGTGTTTGCATATAATCCAAGCAATACACAATGATTCCTTTTGGTAATTTTTTTTATGGGAGTTCATGTGTCTGTGCACAGACCTTAATTACTATCCAGTATCTCTTACCAACTGGGCTCCAGTTTTAAGTGAGGAATGTGATTTTAATCAATTTGTGGCTGGATGGTGCAGAGAAGTACTACAAACAGACCAAAGCAAGACATACGGATCCCCTTGGAGGACCTGAATTAAATGAGAAGCAGTCATTTTATTAATTCTGCTGTGTTTTATAGACCTTTTATATGGAACATTACCCATACAACTTCACTATCTAATTAAAAAGGGCTTTTATCAATTTGCTGGGCAGTTGCTTATGCAAAAAGAAGAAGAGAGGAAGAAATAATATATATTTTTTTTGAGTCCCAGAAAATAATCTACCTTAAGGGGGTACAGAACAGATTGCCAAATGCCTGGTGAGACTACTTTGGCTGGTTATCTTCACTCTTTTAAAAGAACTGTTATAAAAACTGAACATTAGCCAATGCGTTGAGACTGAAGTCTGCAGTGTGCGCATTGGTCATATGGAACTGTTACGTGGGTCTGGTGCAGCGCCCACGGATATGTGAGCACAGTCTAAATTAGGGGCTTTGTACATTGGATTTACACGATCCCTCCTGGCGAAGCAGTCACCCTTTTCCTTGAGCTGGTGTTAGCCTTTAACAGCAGCAGTTTGAACAGCTCTGTAATGTTCTTAGTGGGGATTGAGGAATGCGTGTGATGCTTGCGGGCGTGAAATGTGTAAGCTTTTTGCAAAGGGAGGAGAGAGAAAGCGAGTGCATGGGAGCCACGCTGGTCCCGACTCCGATCATCCCATCAACATGTAACTAATGGCCTTAAAATGGACTTTGCCTTTTGCAGGCAGCCTGAGGGGAAGAGCAGGAGAGATGGGGAAATGTTATGGAAATGGGTAGTCCCGGTCTGTATGCAGCCCTCAGCGCTTTCTGCCGCTGCCTCGTTTAAGTGCGGGACACAGCTTCAGCTGTCCCAGTGCCTGAAAAGGAGCAGCACAAGAAACCAAGCAGGAGGGAAGCGGGGAGAGGGGGAATGTCTTCCAAACCCCCTGCACCTCCATAAACCCTTACTTTATGTGGCGTATTGGATTTTACAAGCACAGAGTCTGCTGGGAGCTGTCTGCCAAGCACACAGTTAGCAGTGATTGAACACCAGCGTTTTAGCATTTTGACTTAAATCCAGTGTAAACTTGTAAGTGAACTGCTGGCCTGGGCTCGGTCTCTGGTGAACAGCAGTCAGCAATGCATCACAGGCTGCGCAGCCCACGGAGCGCCCGGCCGGCGGCCGCAGGTCACAGTTCAAAAGAAGCCTGAAATTTCGCTTCAATGGATCCCGAATTACCTCTTATCCCACGAAAGGCTTTATTTCTCCCCCTCTCTTTCCCTCCCAGCATTGAGCCAGCGTGGCTAGAGAAGAGAAGAAGGGAGCCGGTACTGAGACCATCTTGAATGTACCTGGACTACAAACAAACCAGAAGTATTTTCCTTCCAGCAAAGCTGTTCCTTTAATCTTTCTGAGCAGGAGAAATTCATGCATTACAGAGGCACAAAAATGAAAAGGGAAGGGCGGGTGGGAATAGTTGCATTAGAATTAAGCCCTGTTTTTAATATGACACCTGTCAGACTTATTGTTAAAAATATGGAGAAAGGCTCCCTTCAGAAATAATAACATTGCAGCAAGGTTAGTTACAACACGGTGAGTCCTGTCAACAGCCACAATTAGAAGTTGTTTACCATCGAGCAAAATAGCTCTGCAGCATCGGGGATGTACGGCCGTTACATGTTGTTTCAGCCCCAGCCGAGGGCTCATGGATAATCCTCTCCTCCAACGCAGCGCACAGCTGAGATGGGAGATTCTTCCCCACAATCCCATTACTTTCCTAATGACACTATCACCCAACCAGGGATTAAGTGCTGCTTTACAGTCAATGAATGGTGTCACCAGGTTTAGGCTGCTAAACAATTAAAGGGTCAATTTACGACGTGTTAGTGGGTGGGGGTGAAGGGCAGGGGAAGGGGGGGTATGACTGGCAAGGAGAGCCCCTGATAAACAAGAGCTGTCAGAGAGCCCTACCCTGCAGCGGCGACTGTTTCTGTGAGCTGGCTATTAAAAGGCATCCTTTGCCATCGCAATTAAGCCCCTCCGCCGGGGCCAGCCCGCCGCTGCTGCGGCCACCCAGCAAATCCCCTTCTGCAGCGGCCGCCAACTGCGGCGTGGTGTTTGTACGTCACCCGGTACTGGTAGTTAAACTCAGACCTCAAAATTAATTTCATTTATGCCTTAAGCCAGATTTCAAAGTAAGGCTCTGGAGACACAGGAGAAATTAATTTATTAAAAAGCAATAGCTTGATAATGCACATGATGATAGAATAAATGAATCTGTTCAATATCTTATAAAACAGTTGGCAATCACATAATAGAGCATTCATTGTCAATTTAGTAGCTTGTCTCATTATACTCTGCAAATAGTAGTAAAATGGTGTATTATTCATGAACCAACATGCTTTAATTACTTTTAGTGCACATTTATTTTTTCAAATGTAATACGAGTTAGATTCATCTATAACTGTAACTCAGCTTATGAATCTTGAAACGGCAACACAAACTGGAAAAGAATTTTATAAGCACAGGAATCAGTTTCTGGGAAGTTTATAACATTTCTATATACTATGAAAGCAGGTCCTAAAATGCCAGCCTCAGATGTCATCCCAAAGTCAGATTATAGTCGATAATACTTTAATAAATGCAATATTATTATTCGATAACTTTATCAGATGTAATTTCATGTTTCATCATTTGCTAGCATTTTTTTTTCCCTGCCATAAAGCAAATCCCTAAATCTAATATAGTTCATTTGTTGGCTTTACAAACAGAAATCGTCTTGTTACCACTCCCTCCCTTCCTGGCTTCCCACACATACACTTTTCACCAGCTTAATTTGCTATGAAGGTCTCACATACATACAGCCAAGGTCAGTGAAAGTCCACTGCACATTTCAATTAAAATGTTTGTGAGGATTTATAAGTAATAAACTGATCTTGCCTATAATAACAGGTTTCCTTAAGTCAGTCTTGCCACGACTAAGTATGATGTTGCAGCACATTGTTGATTTCTATGTACATAGAAAAAAGAGCACTGTAAAATAAGATGACTTAAAAATGCAATTAAAGTGTAAATCTTTACACCCATTAACATTTAGGGTCCATTAGATTACTTTGTCTTTTACAATATTAAATGCTAAGATGTTTTGCTTTTGCTCTGTAACAGTATATTCTAGTTCTATTTATAATACAAATGTAATTTAGCTCCCAATAAATCTCCGCTTTAATTGGTTATTAAGTATGTGCTACCATGTCATAAATTTCAACCACAGAATTTCTTTTCTTCCCCTTCATCTCTCTGGCTTTGTATTCTGGGGTCAGGCACAGGGTTTCACACCATCATAAATATTTAGCCTGTCTGAGCATCCCCCCACAAGAACTTGCATGGGGGGCATCACCCTAGCGCTGAGCCCTTCAGTAGGTGCTATGGAGGGGGCTAGAGCTGGATGTCTCCCCTCCTTCCCCGGGAGCAGAATCCAGCCTTGGACCTGCCCACAGGGGGTGCAGCCATTGAGGTTATCTGTTACCCCACGCTGGAGGCTGAACTTACACAGGGACTTCATCTGCCTCCGCTCAAAGGGAAATGCTCTTGCAATGTATTTGCCCTCTTCACAGTGACTCGAGGCACAAGTGCCTGGCCTTCAGCATGGGCTCTGTCTCTTCTGGGCAGGAGATGTGTTTGTGGCCTGATGTACAGCCAACGCTGAAGCTTTGGCGCTAGTAGAGGCTGCAGAGTGTATAAATCAGGGCCGAATTTCACTCTCTCATCCCTGATGTTATCTTCTGCTTTGAAAGGTGTCCAAACTATGGCTGCACAATTATGACTCTTTTCCTCAGGCCTCAGTAAGCACAATTTAGACTAGTTTTTATTGGTCACCAAGGATGAGTTTCTAAGGTTTTTTAGATTCAAGAACTGGGGTAATAGCATTGTGAGGGCATGGCCCAGTTTCCTTTGTAATCCTGATTTCAGTTCCCAATAGTAACCTGAAGCCATGACTGTTTAATCCTTAATTCCTGCCACAATTAACATCTCATATTCAGGAGGACTTCTTTGAGATTTGGAAAGAAATCTGTCCCCAGCTAGGTCAGCCCTAGCCGGTCTCTTTACTAAATGGGATGGGATCCTTTTCAGCTTGAGTCAAATACAGTAACACCTCATTTAATGGGGCAATAGAGCAGAGAATCTGTTAGCCAGCTCCGGTCAGATGCAGTACGAATCAACATCCTTGCAATTAGAGCTAGCGAGTAATGCAAGCACACAAACTCATAAGCTACTAATGAACTATTTGAGCAATTCCACAGGTATTTATATAAGGCTGAGACAGCATCCTCAGATGAACAGCTACCCCCTCCCCTGTATTCCCAAGGAAGCTGTACCAGAAGTGAAATTCCTTTCTGTAACTACAGGCTGAGAGACCTGCATTTTCTGCCATCACCTCCATGCTTGTGGGTTCAGTGTTCTGCTGGCAAACAAATGGGGCCCGTTCTGCAGCAACTTCATTGCACATCAGTGATGACAAATGTTCGTTTGCTGTCTCCTCACTGACATTTGTACACTTGTGAGTGCAAACCACACCACTGCAGATGAGTCAGAGAACAGCTTTTAAATCCCCTTTTCAGACCCCCTATACCACCTTGCCCCATTCATAGTTATCCGGGATTTGCCCACCTTCATTTGCACAACTCTGTGCTAAATCCCGTCTGTCCATTCCCCTGTAGGATAATCTCAAAGAGCACCTCAGCTTAGCTGAGCATGTCATCCCTTTCCATAGGTCATGGCAAGCGATTTCCAAGGGCAAACCCCTCTTCACCAAGAGCCCAAGTACATCAGGCTGTGACCAAGAGAGGCGGAGGCAGAGCCACAATCTTATCTGCACCTCTACAGCAGCATTTTCCCTCCTCCTTCTCATGGGTTAGCAGAGCAATGTGTAAGAGTAAAGCTTTGGTTTACACCACCACCACTCCTCTGACCTGGTTTTCAAATATTTTTGGGAGCTATCAATCATTTATATGAACCATCACCTTGCTCTCATCTGTGTCTGCCTTATTCTAGATTTGCAAAAAACTCCAAAAGCTGAAACCATGCTGGTGACCTGTTTGTTGAAGTGCTAAAGAAGTCCCTCAAACCTGAGATAAAAATGCCATTGCACAACTTGCAGAGGCCATCGACGGCACTGACCATGCTCAGCCCAGACCTCATGTGCTGCTGGGCTGAGTGGCATGCCAGAGGGAGAGCTGAGCAGGGCTTGGGATTTTAAATAAGTCTTTACATGAGTTTATTATTTCACTGTATAAATTGCACATAGAGCATTTGAATCAAGCAGATATTTAAAAACACAGAAAATTACTACCTCCATTTCTCTTAAAAAAAAAAAAAAAGGAGTAAAAAACTCATCCATAATGATCAATTGAACTACACTTAAACAACTTCTGCTGGCAAATTGGTCAGGCAGTCATCTAAATATTTGTTTTAGCTCCATGAACAAGAAGAAATTACCAAAAAATTAAAAGAAATCATTTTTTTTTTCAGAGTACGAGCCACAGGCTTTGCCTCAGTGGTCTTATTGGCTGATTAATCCATATGTTTACTACATGTTGAATGAAATACAATAGTTCCACCTGAATAATCTGATTAGTCTTAATTTCCTAATTTTTATATTAGTCACCTGGTTTTGAAGCCTTTGGCAATTTACAACATTTGAACGCTTTCTCAGTTGCAGGGAAGTGGTTCATATGGCTGCCATTACTCCTGAATGTGAGGTTAATGGCATCCTTTGTACAGGTAGACATTCACAGACACACTCCCATGGGGAAAAAAAAAATAAAAAAAAATATATATACATACACACATGTGTAAATATATGTGTGTATATATATATGTATCTCACACACATTTGTATATATATATAGGCACTTATATATGAATTGCTTTACAATGCTTTTATTTGCCTCCCAATGTCTGCCTTCTGAGTCACCTGAAATCTGGGTATTGCTGAATGCCTTGGACTGTAATTCTGAACCTGACCATGTCTATTTCTTTACTGCTCTGTGCTCTGCCCCACCGTCATTATGCCCTCTGTCTGAAGCCACTCTGGCATTTTTTTTTCTTTTCTTCATCCTTTGTCTCCAGATTTTTTTTGTAGTAACATTTTTACTGGATTTGTGCTGGCCTCATTGATTATTTTATACATTGGATTTAGCATAGAATTTTATCTTTTTACCACATATAATTTTTAGTTTGCCAATATAGATGTGTATCTCACTGTTCAAAAAATAATATAAAATATATTTCTTTTTGCAGTTTTCCAAAGAATCCTTCATATTTAAGCCAAGAAGAACCTGAAAATTAATGCAATTGTAACAAGGCAAAAGAGGCGTTATTTAGAACTCGGCATGAGTGGAGATCAGGTCAGCTGCTCAGTACTGAGTCGGCTCCAGTTTGCTTTGAAGCATCTGTTTGTATATGTGGACTTGATAGTAAAATGCATAAAAACGGATCCCCTAAAGAATCCTAAAACAACCCATTCATAGTTAAACCTGCAACCACAGTTGGCTTTCTGGAATCACACTGGTGACCACGACAAAATTTATTTGCAAACTACTGCCTTAATGTATATGCCTTATTTATATCATTTTACATCATTGTGGCTTATTAAGATATAAAATATAGAAACAAACTCCTAGATACTACTAACATTAGGAAAACTAAATTTTCAGATTTTTGTTGACTGCCCTAAGTTAAGAATCAATTGCTTCAACTTCCCAAATTTTGGAAATCTGGATGTATCTGAAAAAGACAGTAGATGAAACAAGCAAACAAAAAGCTCCATAATGTTAGAAATTGCTTGGGTTGCTTTAAAATGTTAACTGAACTAGCAAGAATATCTTCCAGTCCTCCTTAAAATTAGTTCTTGGCTCCTGATATCTGTTAACATATTTGATATACTTTCCCCGATGACCCTGGATGCGTCTGGAGGTCAGTGCTCCAGAATTCCTGGCTATCTTTATTGTCCCTAACTCACTTTCTCTCCAAGCCTCTTCCTCCGTGCCAACAAAAATATTTCTAGTCCTATCTTCAGCAGCTCACTCTATCAATGCATAACAGATGGACGGTCTTTTCTGCTGAAGAGCAGGACCAAGTGCTTTTGGCAGTTGACAGTGGGCTGGGTGAGCGTGCTGAAGTGATTGCAGACCAGGATAAATGAAAGTTGCAGAGAACAGGAGAGCACCTTAAAACTATTCAGGACAAGGGTTTGCAAGGTGATGTAGCAAAAGAACCAAGTGAGCAGACATTTACACTTGAAAAACCTCTTGTCCCTCTGGAAGTTGTATTTTTTTGGGTGAGTTTTTATGTTTGCATTTTGCCTATGTCTCTGAGGGCACCACCGAGTGCCTTCCTTAACATGTTCCCCTGCCAGCACGTCTCGAGCTCCGCCATACCTTCTCTCAGGTGTGTTTCTTTCCCATGCTTTTCTCAGAATTTCACTTCTTGACATTTATGGCTGAGATCTCATCCAGCTTTGCTGCTTCAAGGCCCTGGTGCTGCCTCTCCTTGCTGGGAAGGGTACTCTTTGCCAGCACAGACCCTAGGGTGCTCCGCTGACCATCGGCTTTTTCCTTCCCTTCTACTGTCACTACCTCTGAAGCTGCCAGTTATGTCTAAACCCAAGCATATGCCATCAATGAACCTCTCATATTCATTGATCTTCCTGAGCACATCAACCTGTCTCTCTAAATCTGCACTCTGATTTTTCAAGTAATAGAAAGAATCCCTCTGGATAACCACATAATCATCTCCTTTTGGCTCCTGGTCAGACTGCCTTGCTCGTTCTTGCTCTCTCTCTCTCTCTTTTTTGAATGGGGAAGATGATAAAAACGCTGCCTTCCCATTTCAGGCTTCTGCAAGGCTTCCTGGGTGCCCTACCAGGACCCTCTTGGCTTCCAGCTCTTTGAAGATGAATGAATAATATTCCTCTGAGTTTCTATTATCTGCAAACTACCAATTAAACAGAATCAGCAACCGGAGATAAAAGTCTAGCCTTGGTGAAATCCACGGCAAAATGGATTCAGAAAGCCCAGGATATTTTCACTTATGCAACTGAGACACAGTTAGAGATGCAGGGGGGGAGATGCCTGGTATTACCATCCTTATCAGTTCTCAGATACCCCTGGAATAACTCTGTAGTTGCTGAGGGACCACTGGCTAATTATTATATAATTATATATAGCTATTTTTATGAGGGGAAGAGGTCAAATTTAGCACATTAACATAAATGCACAAATCAGGAGCTTTATTTTAAAATCTTTGACTGCATGGCCTTTGATCTTTGAACTGTTTGGTAACTTCAAGCATCATTACCCCATAAAGTGCCAGAATGTGCAATTAGTGTGAGTACAATTACATATGGTATGATATTTGTATCGTGTTTAATACAACTGCTCTGTGAATTTGTATGCTCTGAATAATAATGAAATCCAGGTTTAATTATTGATTTTTAAAAAATGCTTTTAATATTCTGATACTGATGCAACTAAACATCAAACAGCGTAAATATAACATGAAACTGTACAGCTATTAGGCTGAAATGTGACATTATCCATCCATCTGATTTCTTCCATTGCACCTACCACTATAGCATATAAGTGATATGATTTATTTATTTTGTTTATTTAGAATTAAATAATAAATAAAAAGGCTGCAGCACAAGGGTCTAGAAGCCCTACTGCCCCATTAATAATGGGATGCGATCCCAGCTGCATTAGCGTAATCCTTTCGGCAGGAATTCAGCCAACAAGTCACCTCCAGAAATGCCTTCCTGCCCCTCCGCTGAGCGAGGAACCAGCCCCACAGCCCTCGCCAAACCAGATGTCTTTTGTAGAGGGGATGGAAGATGCCCAAGCATGGGTTATTTCTGCCCCATCCCTGGGCAGAGGTTTGCTGCCAGCCACCCCTTCCCTGCCCTGGCAGTGGGAGCTGGGCTGAGCACCACTGCACATCACAGCACAAGGGTTATATACTTGTTCCCGGCAGTCACTATCCCCATGCAGCCATACGGACCACGTAGCACTTAATGAGAGCTTATTTATTTAATTTATTCACACTTATGTCTTTATCAGAGCTGCCGTTGAGGCTCTGCCGAGGCCCAGCTCGCTCTTCCAGCCGTGGCAATGGGTCTGCAGGCTGGGTGCAGCATCTCCAGACCCACCTTTAGGATGTGCTGTGTGGCCCACCTGTTTCAGAGGCCTCCGAGCAGAAAGCCAGCATGTGAGCATCTCATCTCACCTCGTGACAGGCCTCAAGGCTTTCAGCTTTCACAGGGGTAGGGTGCAGGACTGCAAAACACATGCTGATACTGCACAGCAAAGCACTTCAGCATGTGCTTAACCATAGGCATGCAAGAGTATGCTCTGACCAGGATTATTTATGTGCTGAGCACGTGGGAAGATGCTGCTCCAGGTTACTGCCACAATGTTCAGCATGGTCTGAGATTTTGATGTCTCACATTGAATTTGGTGTATAAGAGAAAGTGGATGCCTTTATTGTTATCTGTTTGTCTAGGTATAAAATTGTCATCAACCTTCTTTTTTTTTTCCTGTGGCATTTTACTGATGTTTGTCACAGCCAGCAAGATAACTGAACAGATAACTTCTTCGTGAGTGAAATGAAATGGAAATAGCATCTGTCTATAAAAACCAATTTAGAAACTACCTATATATTTTTGAGCTCAGACAATAGTTATTTCCAAAACCATGCCTTCTAAAACCCTTTGAGTGTAAAAAGAAGAAAAAAAAATACCTGGATGTGAGCTATCATCCATCAATCAGAAAAACTCGCTCTGGCTCAGATGCATGAGCCAAAATGAACTTCAGATTGAAATGGATGGGAGACAGGCTACGTTGTCTGATTTGCTTGGGTTACTTCATTATTAATCTCTTTGCTTCCATTTATTTTAATGATCATAGCCAAGAAAGTCTCGTTTATGAAGACCACTTTTTTTTTTTAAAAAAAAAAAAGGACTACTTTATGCCACAGCTGAAACCCACACTTTTCCTTCACAACGAGTGCCAAGAATGGAGCTGCTTTCCTTATGACTGCTCCAACTGTATGTAAAACACGTGTTGGTGCCTTTGACCTGTGGAGAGGGCTGGATCTTGGTCCCACAGTGTGTGTACTCAGGAGTCCAGCCAGGTCCCCAGTCACTCATCCCTCTGCAAGGTGGGTTTCTCCCTGTGCTGCACTAGTGCACTGGAGAGTGAGAAAACTCCAGGATGGCTAAAGGAAAGGTTAAGAAGTGGAGTTTATTGGAATAGAAACTAATGGGTCTGGCCTTCATGTCTGGAAGAGAGGATAAAAGAGATGCACTTCAAACTTTGTCTCATCTCTGTTACTGCTCCTCTAGCACAACTGCCTCCTTCTCCCTT
>VZZY01014216.1:6133-171390 GCA_013400335.1 Eurystomus gularis | reverse complement strand
TTTTTCAGCCCTTTGTTTATTACCTGGCATATGCATCTGTAGTGCATTTTTACAAGTAAATATACACATTTCATTAACAGCACCGTCTCCTCCACTGCTTCCACCACTTTGTTCTGTAAAAGACCCTTGCAAGTGTTCTTCTTTATTCCCTCAGCCAAAAGGGAAAAAAATAATCACTTCCATTATTAAATTAATGCAATTTCAACTAGTTAATGAATGATATTCCAGAGTTATATTTATAATCTGTGGCAAGTATGCATAGCAGTAGGGCAAAGCACCGTTCAGTTTGCAGCTTTTTACGATGAATGAATGGGAGCGCCATCCAGTTTGACTTGGTGCAGGAAGCCCGGTGCAAGGGAAGTGTGGTAAAGTGTGCCACTGGTGTGGGAAATACACCTAATCTCGGGGAGCAAATGAAGCCCTGTACGTGCCTGAGTCTGGCAGGGACCCTGAGAAGGAGGTGGATGGGAGGGATGCTGCACCTTGGGAGGGTATTGACTGTATCCAGGACTTGGGCTCCAGGGGTTTGCTCCAAGGGCAGCATGAAGGGGACCGGGCACTACCAGGCCGCCACGTAGCCTTGAGATGAATTAATCATCCCTACCAGCCCACCTGGGCAGCAGGTAATTCCTGTGGTACCTGTTCTGCAGCAACACAAGCTGAACACCCATAGAAAGGCAAGATAAATGCTTTGCCCGAAGTCCCACTGTAATTCACTGGCAGGGCCAGGATTAGATCCCTAGAGTTTTTTATCCCAGTCTCTTTCTCCAAATGCCATAAATACTTCACTACAGCAGCAATATTTTGAAGTCTTGCAGTGCTCTGATGCATGCAGATATCTGTTAGACTGCAGCACTGTGTATCTTCAGTGTCTGCAAAATTAGGGATACATAAACATTGCTGACACCTCTCTGTGAGGCAGAGGATGCTTGCACTTTGTTACATCTGCCATCAGATCTGGTAGTTCAAGTTTAGAAATAATTCTTTTCTTTTTTCTAACCTGGCAGCTCCCACTACTTTCCCTTCTTATGACTGTAAAATTTGTTCAATCCCTTAAGGATGACTGCTGAAGCAACATCTAACAAATTCCACACCGTGTCCAGAAAGAAAGACCAGACACATGCATGGTGCAATGCAACGGCTGATCTGAATAAAGGTCATTTAGTACGAGGCAGGTAACGGTCCCCCCACTGCCAGAAGCAGCAAGATGCTGCCACTGCGATGGCTGGAGGCATCGAGCCTCTTCTTCTGAGCTCTTACTCACCCAGATGCAAAGCCCCCTGTTAACCTTCATAACATCAGCCATCTTATTTTGCTTCTTAAGGCATCAAAAAGCCTCTTCACATAAATAGACAATGGTATGCTTCTCCCCCAATGACCTTGTACTTTGGATGCTTTGCAACAAGAGCGAAAGAGAGAGGAAAATGTCAATTTGGTGCAAACTGGATTAGGGGCAGGAAATAACGGCAAGCTACACTTCTGTACTGTTTTATCATCTATGGTCATAAAATTGAGGAGAAAATGATGCTTGCAGAGACAAGTGTGAGTTTCTTTAAACAGTGGTATCTGGAGAAAGTGCATTAGTGTCATTCGTCTCAGCACACTCATGGTGAATGATATGCACGGCCAGCCTCTCCACTCCGGGACAATGTGGGCAGGATTTGGGCAGCTGTGGGAGCTGCCAAATTCCTCCTGCTGAGGAAATCCTTGGAGAATCATGTGCTTGCTAAAGCCATCACGATGGGAACAGCCCTGCATGCTCCATGCATGCAATGAAAGAAAGCTTGGTGCTGGGAACAGTGGCAGCACAGAGGGAATCGGTGGGGAAGGACTCTTCAGCAACGGGAATTCCCTGCCTTTGGGGGTGGAGGACTTCTGTCATTTTGCCAGGCTGAAAAGGAAGAAGCAAATTTATGGCTGGCTGTTGAAAGGCACAAAGCAGCCCTTGTGGGGAGAAGCAAGAAAGAAAAGGTAGCCCCATGGCAATGGATCACTGCGTGCAGGGCAAAGGAGATGGCCAACATATGGGTGAAGCAGCTAAAGGTGAAGAATAAATGCTATTTGTCACATGCTTCAGCCATTAGTTTTGCAGCTGATCATGTGGCTGACTTAACCATGTGTCTGCATGTCTGCATGTGTAAAGGAGACGCTGAAGGTTTTGTCAGATTCTAAATTATAAAGACACTCAGGAGTTGTTCAGGTTTCAATTATGGTAGGTGTAAAGAGTTTGCAGAATGTTTTAGTTATTTTACAGGCTGGTCTTTTTTAATTCTATTTTTCTTTTTGTTTTTTCTTTCTGAGTGGATCATGGGTTTGGCAAAGCCTTGCAACAGAGCCTTCTCCTAAGAAAATCAACAGCCTGCCTAGCATACCTCGCATATACTGTTCCCAGAGTCTTACAACATAAGATTTACAAGCTCCCAGAAAGGGAGAGGCTCATTTAAGAACAGGCCATTAGACATAAACATCAGGAAAAGCAGGAGGAAGAGGAGAAATAGTTTGTTTTAAGTATTGCTAAGTACCATCCCCGATTACGAAGGAAGTGTCTACAAGCCGCCAGCTGAAATTGCAGCTCTACCATTTGGTGCTCAGTTTTGTAGGTTTTAACTGAGCGTTAACAATCATTGTGTAATTGAACACCTCGTTCAGTTCATTAGCTGATGGCTGTGCAGTGCTGTCAATGTGCAAAATGCAAGCCAGGTGCTAAGTATTATAATTATTTGTTTCCTCCCCAGCATTTAAACCTTTGGCAATTCCTGATTGCTGGAGATGGAAGCAGTTTACTTTGCATGGGAACGATGAGGACAGATATGACCACAAAAGGAGGATCACATGTGGCCCAGACCATCGTTCCTCACTTGCTGGCCTATGTGGTTGGTGCTCTTTGCCCTCCTCTGAGAGAGGGGCCTCCCTTCAATATTCCATTCTGACTCTTGCCTGGTTCTGCTCATCATCCTCTCCTCCTGCCAGTTTTCTTTTTGGAAATTCCAGCTAACTGCAGTGGTTTTGCACTCCCCAGTCCACCACTGTGACTCCTGTGGTCAGAGCCAATAGTGTTTGTTGAAGTACGACCTCCCCTAGACCTCTTCCACCCACTGAGTGCTTTGGAAGCTAGAACTGGGGAAGCTCAAAAGCATGAGGAGCAGCCCAGGAGGGTTAGCTGGTGGAAGGATGCTGAGTACGAGGTGAATGTCCATCCAGTCTGGCTGGGTCCTGTTCCAGGAGCAGCTGAGCACTATGTTGAACACAGAGAAGGTCACATTGCCCTCCTGGAAATGCCAGTGCTGCAAACTGGTGCTCCTCTTGTCCTTTCATTCTTTCCCCACATACTAAGGCACAACAAGGAGCTATGAAATCAGTGCCCTGCTCTTCTCCAGACCTGCTCGGTGTATGTCAGGAGTTCAAAGGGTTTAGCTGTGCAAAGCTGATGTTTGAGTCATTTTTGATGCCCTGATGTCAAAGGCAGAGGCTCAGCTAGGCCCTGTCCTCGCTGCACAGCTGGTGCTCACCCAGTGCCTCAAAACACCACCCACCAGTGCAGCTCAGCCTTCTGCTGGTGGCATTACTTGATGACCACTTGCCTTTGCAGAGAGCATCAAAATATGCAGATCTTGGAGTTTTCTTCCTTGTCTTTATTTAAGTTAGATGCTGACCCACAGAGTGCTAATTAGCTAGATTCAAAACTAACCTTAAAAAATGATAATGAGCTTACTATCAGATATGAAAATAAGGTCAGTTGAAAACATATCAGTGCTTTAATTAAACCTCAGTGAACTTCACAGAGTGAGATGGAATGACTATTAATGGTTCCTATTTTTGCTAAACTTCCCTTCTGTGGCCTGTTACTTCAAGGTAGGGACTGTCCCCGTTTGTCACACTTCCGCTCATGTAAATTGCCTGAGCGAGACCAGTACTCGCTCACCTAAAAAGCCCTGCAGGATGGAGGGAAGGTAATAAGTATGTTCCTTGTGCCCACGGACAGACCTACTTTTTATTTTAGGGCAAACTATTGTCAGTCAGCAGCATGTCTCTGATTTTGTTGCTTTTGCACACTGATGTACTTTGCATACACAAAGTCTCGCTCCATGTGCCTTATTTGTATTTTTGTCCAGGCTGCAACTAATGTTATCAAACTGATATATGTGCACTTGTGTTGCAGGCAAATTTAAGACCATGGGAACTGCAAGAGTGGCTCAGACTAATGGTCCATCCAGTTCGGCCACTGGTTTCTGATAGGGCCATGTGCGAATCCCTGAAAAGGTGCAAAGGGACAAGGAGCAGCGCTCTGGAGGGAACAGCTCTTCCGCCAAAAGGAAGAGCAGCATAGACACTGCATTTAATATCCTGCATGAATCACATCAATTTATTTTTGAGCCTGCATATACTTTTGGCTTCCATGACTTTCTGTGCCAATGCATAGAAATTACTTCCTTTCTTTAGGAAGTTAAAATTACTTCCATACATATACACCAGCAATAAAATAAATAAGTTTTGGTTGGGTTTGCTCTCAATTCCTCTCCCTATAATTCTGTAGCTGCAGCAGAAGACCTGGCAGCTCTTGGTTTTTCTCTGAGCTTAGAGGCAGGGGCCACACAAAATGAGAGCTCCCTGGAGAACCCAGCCAGTGTTGCCACCGCCGTATCTTTGGGTATTTCTGAATGTCTGACATTTGTCCTACCTTCTGCCTATTGGTGAGAGCGTCCTTCACAATGACGCACCAGTAATCTGTAATCTGCCCGCACTCACAAAATACCCATACCTTCACCGCAAATGGCAAGCCGCAAGCAGGTGGCTGAGACCACCAATTTATAGGTCACTAGTTAGGAACTGACTGACATGTAAAGGTTGACTTTATATGGTTTGAAGGGAGGACTTAGTCTATCCCTTCTCTATCCTCTATGTAAGCATTGCTCTTTGGGGAAAATGGATGTAAAACACCCCTTCCAACCTGGTAGCATTCTGCAGTGACTTTTTTTCAAATAAGCAAATGGTCACCACCAGTGCAAGTGTGGGAGAAGACATGTGTTTATATGTATGTTCTGCGACAGGTTAAAAAATTTCTAGCAGTTGTTAGGAAGTGAACTGAACTGCAGTAACTCCCCTGAAACTACATGCCAATACAGTTAGTCCTTTAGGGAAATGTGCCTTGAGGAGATTTTGAAGAACAGACTTTTTTTTTTTTTCCATTCAGAAAGCTAATCTGAAAGTAAATTTACAATATTGCATGTTAAACATAGAGCTATAATAAGAAATTAATAGTATAAAAGGTTTGGAGTGATCATTAATGTTCAAGAGCAAAAGGCTCTTCTCCAGCCTAAATACTGCGAAGAACAAAAAAAGAAAGATAGGGCACCCAAACGGATTAGGTTATAATAAAGAGTGGTTTTACTCAAAAATGTCTCCATCTCATTGGAAACTTGGTTGTCCTCAGATCACACCAAAGAGAAGTGCCTGCACGTGAACGCTGCCAGAGTGCCTGTAACTCAGATGAAGCAGCCACGAAGGCACACCCTGTCATGTGCTGCCATACACATTGCAACAGGTCAAGAGCAGGGCGATTTTAGTGCTGTTGAGGCATTTTGCAGCTGTTTTCCTGCAGCGTGTGGGCATTCTAAGGCAATGCCTTTACAGAGGAGTGGAAGTAGCCAAGCCCAGCTCCCCGCCCCTTCAGACAGGGAGGCAGGAGCCCACCAGAGACACACTGCCCTTTGCCACCTGCAAAAGGTGACACTGAGCTCCAAGAAACCATGCTTGTGTGTCTCAAACTGGGCACCAAAAGGAAAGGGAAACTTTTGACCTTCTCTGCTATGTGCCTCATTTTCACAGTGGGGCTAATGTTTCCTCCTCTCATAAGAACATAAAATGTCTTCATTAGTGTCTGAAGAGCCTGTGTGTGATGGGTAGAGGGCAGGGCAGCAACGCTGAGGAGGAAGCACGTTGGGCAGAGGGCACTGCAGCATCTGAAGCCTTTCTATATAAGGTCTGTGGCTACTTGTTGAGTGATAAGGATGAAAAGAAATACTGAGTGATGATGTATGCTACACATGAAATAATGAACCTGTGACTGTTGATTATGCAAACATAGACTGATGCACACAAGAAAGACAACTTACAGACCTGTAAGGAAGCAAAACTGAGGCATTTAAACCTTCAGATTTCAACAGTGATGTTCGTTTGACATGTTTGGGTTTGTTTATTTTTCTGTTCAAATACTCTATCATATATGAAATAGCTGCAGACTTCTTAAGGGCAAAATGATCTTCCAGTAACCTTTTCATCTCCACATCCATTCCAGCAGACAGGAGACTTTAGCTTTGCAGTTCCTGCATGCAACCCATGATGTCTTCAGGAACTGTAGCATTTTTCTGGAAATGAAGGTAGAGTTCTTGTACAATCTTTATAGGATAGGAAAGCCCATCCCTTGGTAACTTAACCCATGGAAGACTCATTTCTTTATTAAAAACCTTTTCCTTTTTTTTAAATTTTAAATCAGCCTAGCTTCCCTTTGTCAGCTAAACCAAAAAGTATGAGATCTCCTCGCAGCTGTAATAGGTGAGCACACACAGGGTAACCTTCCTACAGCATGGGATGTAGCCTATGAAGTATTAAGTGCCTTCAAGGTCCACTAAAATCAATGGGATTGAAGAATGCCATATCCTTGAAGGCCTGGGCCCCAAGGGATGGCTTCTTCTGGGATTCACTGATTCTGAAGACAGGCAAAATAAAATATTTAAAGCAGCTTGACGTGCACAGGCTAAATTCTTTTTCTTTTGTGCTGAAACATAATTTTTTTAATATGCCCTGAGCATGCTGTGAAAGCAATCTTTCTACGTGTTTCCTTAGTGAGGAGTATTTGCTCTCTGTGCTCATCAGTCACAAACACTATGACTGATATGGCTCCAAAGCATGAGGAAAGTTTAAGTTCTATAATATAATGTTTTATAAATAAGATAGAATTGTTTGTGGAAGAAGAGTCTATCAGGTACCTATGACGAGAAAGGGTTACTACAGGGACATATATCAGCAGTATGTACTTTACATTTTTAGTCCATTGGTTTCTACAGCAGTTCTTGTTCACAGTAATGTGAGGCAGTTAATATGGGATCTGAACACCACTGGACTGATAAGCCTTCATACTGACTTGCAAAAGTAATTTTCAGTAATCTTTGAGGGGAAAAAATTGCATTTAGTGGGGAAAAAAAAGAAATAAAAAAGCTAAGCCATTCGTGCATCCTATTTTATTGAGTATGCAAGTAATAGACTATGCAGAAATCGAACTTTTGATCCATTATGCTGTGCACAGGGACAAACCATGGCTGAGTTACTGTGAGAAAGTTAGGCTTCCAAATAGAAAAGTTTCACAGTATTTTTCCAGAATCTCCTTTGAAAATGAGATGCCAATATTGCCATTTAAATGCAAAATTCCATCAGAAAGGCTGGGAACATGTTTCCCGATCCAAGGCTCTGCTCTCAATTTTCACACTCCCACTGCCACAATTAGTCATTCTCAAACTAACTTTTTTTTGCAAATATTGTGCAAGGCAGTGGTAACATCCTTTCCTAAAAGTTTAATGAACAGAACTATCTGTGTCCTCTTTGCTCCAATGATTGCTTCATACCCTGAGCCAGGCCAGGCAAAACAGATAACTTCCAAACCATTTCCATTTTCTTGGCAGAAAGATGGTTCAATTCCCAACCAGGCCTAATCACCATATATTTCTTCTAAATCCCCAGCTGTCATGCCTTCAGTAAAACCATGTATGATTATTTGTGGTTGTTTATTGCCACAGCCTTTCATCTAACAAAAGTTTATCAGATTTGGGTGTCATGGTAAAAGCTTTCCTTTTGTTAGAGGTGGGCTTTGCAGGGTCAAGTTTGAAAACCACCATCAGGAGAGACATAGGTGAACCTCATCAGCCCCATGTGTATTCTGAAATCACAGATTTCAGGGAGCTTCAGCCCAGAGGGAAAGATTGCAGAGGTTAATTATATAGTTCAACACCTGACTGTTGTGTAGCTACCACCCAATATAGTCTCCACCCCCAAGGTGTTGAGCTTCGTGGGCATTTCTTGAGGACAGTGAGGTCCCTGAGGAAGGAGTTTCCTGAAAACACTGAAAAGTGGCCAAAATGACCTATCTTGCTGTGCTGAAGAGGGCTAGGAGAGCTTCTGTGTTTGAAGTAACAGCGGTAGTGGGCTCCTCAGCATCTCTGGGGAGTTGCAGTCCTGCTCAGGGCGGTGCCCATCCCCATCAGAGCCCTAGGTGACCTCCCACCAACTTCACATGCTCTGAAACCAGCCATGTGGCTCTTTAATCTCACAGCCATGAGCCTGTAGGAGAAAAGTGATGATTGCAAACCCCGTGCAAAGACACCATGCCACACCTCGCCTGTCACCCACTGTGCCTGCTCAGGCAGCACCTCCTGCCCAGGACCTCAGGGATTCCCTCTTTGGCTTCTCTCCCACCTGTTATACAGGATCTAGAACTCATCGCTGAGCTGTGGCTTCAGCCCGAGGACACTTAGGCCCATTTGTTATTATTCTTGGCATTTGTGTCTAAACACTTCAGACTCTGGAGCTCAGTAGTGCAACTGTAATAACAGCAACGTCTAAATCTCTTTCAAACCAAGTGAGGGGCAGGAGATGGGGAGGATAGCAAGGGAAGGAGTGGTGGGACAAGCCAGGAGGGGCTCGGACATGAAGGAGGCTTTGCTAGCAAATGCCAAGACCTTGGGCAGGAGCATCCTAGAGTGGCCACAGTTCTCCAGGATGGCAGCAATGGAGAAAACATGCAGGCTGCCTAAGACATGGGTTACAGCAGCAGAACTTGCACCCACCATACCAAACCCCAGCCTGAAACAGAAAGGGATCTGAAGCACACAGAAAGCCCTGGCTTTGCATATTTGAAATAAGTCATTATTCAGGCTTTCCAGCTCCCAATCTCTCAGAATTCTGCTCAAAGAAAAACCTTTGCACCAATCATCCTTCTCCATCATTATGCAATATTGCTTAGGGTAAAGGAAGTTTCCTTGCTCTTTTCTAAATATACATTTCTGCGGTTAGAAAATTAGAGAAATGACACGGCCGACCTTCCTAAATGTGAAGGGCTCGTTTGGGGAAGCATGCAAGTCATCTGCTGCAGCAGCCCCTTATCACTTTGTGGTAGGCAATTGCAAAACGCCTCTCTTAGCCAGAGTCACATTGGGTTTAAATTGAGCTAGACAAGGGAACCACAAAAAGGGCTTGTGGGTAGCTGTGCTGCTAAAAGCATGGGACCTGGCACTGGAGTGCTTGTTGTTAGTTAAAACAGTAATTTGTCAAGGAAAAAGGAGTGGAGTATCCTGCAATGCGAATGTCATGTGCGGTTTTTTTTCAGACATGAGGCTTTGCATAGAAGACGAAGAAAATACTCGGAGACCATTTTAAACTCAGCAACCGCTCCCAGTGCAGCGGGAGTTAACGCTGCGTCAGACTTTCCATTAATGCCTTTGTTTTTGCAAGGGCTGTAAAAATGTGCTCGAGGCAAAAACTTGTGATTCAGTGGCTCAGCTGAAGAGTTAACTTTCCTTTTTATAAGCATCCATTTTCAGAGTGGCGATTTATAATCGTTTTCATATAGATCTATATATAGTTCTGGTGTGGGGACAGCGAGAGCTGGGGAGGGAGGTTATGCAAAGCCTTGCGCCCAGCTGCATGGCATTGCTCTTAGAGGCTGGGCAAGAGGCTTGGGGTCTCCAAGTGCTGGTGTAAGCAGGACTTAGCATCCCCAGGGCCAGTGACACTGCTACCTAGGGGAAAAGAAGCCAAACCCAGTCTTCTTTTCTACTTAGATGGCAGCCTGGGATAAAACTTGCATGAGAAACCAAAGTGTGTTCTCCTTTTGCACCAAGGAGTATTCCACCTGCCTATACCCAATGTGCATTGTCTTCATAGAAGTAGGAGAGGGACAACGAAGGGCTAAAATTATTTCCCAAGTGATTTCTGTCCTGTGTGGGTTGCACCTGCCTGGTTTTCCTGCAGTTGCCATTCTCAGCTCTAAGAGGGAACTCCTCAGGCAGAGCTGTGCCAAAATTCTCTGTAATAAACCTTTGGAGGAAATGGAAGTCCTTGAAATGTGGGATCACACAAAGGACTGAGATCTTGGCCTTGCAATAGGCAATTAACAGAAGCTCGGTTTGCCCTGCTATCCTCCGCCATATAGCCATGCTGAGTCCCCCATACCACAAGTGGCTGGGCAACAGTCTTGTCACTCCTCTGGTTACCTCTTGGACAAAGAGGTTACTGCTGGGAGAAATGTCCTCTGATGTCTGGCAAATCTGTGACTATCTGTACAGCCCATTTGGGCCACAGGTAGCCTGGGACACCTCAAACAGCTCAGTGTGTCTTAATATAGTTTCCTCAGTAAGATCACACTGTCTTTTACAATAGCTCCACTAATTACTGCAGCCAAGTGCCAGCAACCAGATAGATTTGCAAGGACACAGTATGGCCACTCTCCTCCCTTGTCCCCATCTTAGAAGTTGGATCTCACGTCCTTTACCTAAGTAGCACGTTAAGCCATATTGTCCAACATTATCTGAGGTTATTTTCACTGAAAATATTTTCCATAAAGAGGAAAATACAATTATTTTTATCCATTTTTTTAGAAGAGATTTCATTTTTTTCTTTGTTCTTTCAAGAAAAAAGGTTCCTAGCAGGTATTTATCATGATAGCTAAATTAGCCAATACCTTTAATACTTGCAGCACAGAAAATCCTTTCATCAGCTACACAATTTGAGCTTACTGGAGAAGACTTTTAGGAAAGAATGAGAATGAAACCTAGCATAACCATTTCTTTCCCCTGTCCCTTCGAGGCACCGAAGTTCAAGGTATTTATTTCTTTCCTTGTATACTGAGAAATCTGTGATGGTGGTTAATTGAGCGCTAAAAGCCCGTGCGACTGCAGTTTCACTAAGATGCTGTATTGTTTTTTTTTCACTTCCAATCCTAAACTGCTACAAGGCAGAATGGGACAGAAGTGACAGTACTTTGGTGATGGGAGAGATGACTCTGTACTGAAAGAAGAAGCATTATTGTGAAAACAGGAGTATGATTGCATAGTCTGGTTCCTACGTGGTCCCTGTACATAACAGCTAGATGCTAAAATTATTCAGTGAGGACTGAGGAAGAACCTACCCTGCAAGAGTACCATGCAAGGTGACTATAAAGAGCTATGCAACTTTCTAGGGTGAACATTACCAGGAGGAGGAGCTGACAGGTGCCTCTGTAAGCTCCTCAGAATTTAGCCTTTGGAGTAGACTATAGGCAGCCCTCACTAGCTGCTCAGCCCCGTTCTGCAGTTCAGAGATGGCAGGCAGAAAGACAGCATGAAACCACGTTTACTACCATTACTGGGTCAGGCTCTCCTTGCAATGCCTGTCCAGGATGTGAGCCAGTCACCTGAACTGGTGGAGGTGGAATAAATGGTGCTGGAGGTGCAGCTGGGCATGTGCAGGTGTTGGGTGAACATGGCCAAGACTCAGATGCCAATCCCCGGCAACCCTCTGACATCAGTGAAAAGCTAAAAATTTGAAGTTGCCACTCCAGCTTAAAGGTGGAAATACGTATGTAAAGAAAAACACTCTCTATGGAAGTTGCTTACAAAATGCCCTTTGGTTTCCCTGAGAGAATGATCTCACTTGCAGCTAAAAAAAGTGTTAGGATGAAAGTTGCTACCTGCTTGTAAGATGCCTTTTGCTGCCCTCTTCCAAAGAACCAACATGGGTGCAAATTCAAATGTCCCCCTGCACACACTGTGTGTGATTATAGGCCAAGATGGCAGGCATTAGTGAAATAATCATAGAATCTTTTCGGTTGGAAAAGACTTTAAAAATCATTGGAGTCCAACCATCAACCTAACACTGCCAAGCCCACCACTAAACCATGTCCCTAAGAACCTCATCTACATGCCTTTTAAATACTCACAGGGATGATGACTCCACCATTTCCCTGGGCAGCCTGTTCCACTGATTAATTAATAAATAATGAAAAAGTTTTCCAAAACTTTCCCCTCTTCCAATTTTAAATCTACTTTTCTTACAAATAAGTCAGTAGTTGAATGCTGTAAAAATGTTTTTTTTCCTTCAAGGATCTCTGATTACCTACTTTGTGTTTTTCCAGCAGGTTGATGTAACTGGCTCTGGCTCTAGAAGACAGCACAGCCTTTGATCATCTCAGTTCCTTCATTATTACCTGAGGGAGCCATCAGGAACTCTCTCTCATGTCCAAAAATTATCTAGCCTATCTTATTGGATTTCTTTATTCAGTGAATTAGTTTTCAGAATTATTCATATTTGTTAAGAAGAATCACTGGCATTACATGGTTAGGTTTCCCCTGAGCTATGTCAGCTCACAACCTAGCAAGGTATTTGAAATGTGCATCTCCTGCTGTGTAACACATCAGAGATGAAAGCCCCTGCTGCCCCTTGCACTTGGAGAAATTCAGGCAATACTCTCAGTTTGGTGCACTTCTTTTCCTCAGATGGTGGTAGAACATGGCAAGGTAAGATATTTGCTGCTCTATCCCTTCAACTCCTCCATCTAGCACTTCAAGAGGCTCAAGATCTTCTACAAAGGTTCCTGAACTGGATTCTGCTAGTGTGGTCGTGACACTTCACTCAATACAGGTTTGTGATTTTCTGAGGGCAAAGCCTACAGGGTGGGGCCTTCTTTGCACCAGTGGGCATGGCTGGCTCCTCACAAATACATTGATTCAACAGTACAAATCACAGTAGACCCAAAGACAGGGAATATTGTATGTTATTTCTAGTGCCAATACACTGATCATGACAAATGATGGTCATACATTTACACTTTCCTATTTCAAGAAAGGGGACACAAAAAATGAAATCTTCAGCTTCAGTTCAAGATCTAGAGGACATAAAGTTCTTGTCATCCAGCTGTGCATCCCCAGCCTCTACATTGCTGTTAGTAAGTACTTATCCACCCCTTCCCACTGCCAGAATGCTTGTGCTGCACCTGCAGTAAGATTCATTTAGCTGCCCAGGACTAGGAGGCTTTTCACCAAAGCCTTTCTCCTCAAAAATCCATATTCTCTTACTGGTTCACATCAAAACTGTGTTATTTGCTTGGTGAGCCAGTTGTAACAACACTTGTTTTTATGTGGTTTACTGCTCTAACATCCATACCTTTTTTCTTTAGTACTTGGGTTCAAAAGCCACTTTCAGCAGGCTGACACAGGAGCCCCATGTTTGTTTTCCAGCCCTAACAGACATCCTGTGTGCCCTTGGGTCATGCAGCCACTCTCAGCCTCCTCCTGTTTACAGCAGTATAATACAACATTTGTTCCACTTTGCCTGCTATATTGCAGCTTCTCTCTAACTTGGGCTTCCTGAAGCTCCTGAGATATAGATAAATAATAATTTAAAAATGACAATGAGTTGGTATATAGCTAAGAAAAGGCAGTTTTGTTTCTCAGCAGGTTTGTGTGAGCTGTTTCTGGTTTCAGTTCACATGCGTTCTTTCACCTTCTGAGTTTCTCTTTGACGTTCAGGCTTCTGCCTTTTTTTCCACCTGAAGTCAAAAAAAAAAGCCAGGTTTGCTCAAAAGCCACACCAATTTTTTTAAGTTAACAAAGCTTGTAATTCTAGAATAGGACCATTTATAACTTGACAGTTTCTTGTTTGTTCAATACTCAATGTCCTGGTACCAGGCTGTTTCCTAGTAAAAGCAGTTACTCTCAGAGCACAAGGATGTTAGTGCACGTACCTGCCTGTCATTAGCCATCTTTGCTTATCACTAAAAACAGAACATGTACAAAAATAGAAGCACCAAATTCATCCTCAAAATGAAAGAGAGGAGAGTTCATAGCTTCATGCTGAGGTTCTTCTAGGCCTTCCATAGGATAGATTTCATTATCTTAATAAAGAGGGAGGTAACATTGGTACAGAGATCTACATTCAAGTTCTGTTTGGCACAACTGTTTTCTTTGGTGTGGTTTCATTTTATTTTGATTTTGTACCAATATTTAATGTAGCTGCTACTGTTCTGCACATAGTTAAGTGTAGGTGCAAATTATGAAGCATAATTAATTGCCCATTAATGAGTTTTTTGCAGAGAATTGGACTCTAAATGCTAATCTATGTTTCAGAAAGAATGCCAAATGATATCCACACTGCTTACCTGCTTCTCCCAGATTTCTCTTTAGCATGCGATTGGAAGATTTTGGCTTTAATGTTAATTAATGCCTTCAATTAGAGCTCACAATGTATATTAAGCCTTGGCCATTTCAATTTCATGCTGAACCCATACAAAAAATTTGCTGATTCTACAGTTAGTGAGAATAACCTGTATAAACTAAATTTCCATTTATTTTTCAGCCCAAAATAAACCCGTTCCCAGAACTGAGTCTTCTAAACCTTCATATCTACATGACTACATTTGTCTGTCTTCTTTTCCGATCAACAAAGCAACCAAAACAGCAACCCGATGCACGAGCAAACAGTCCGCCAGTGAACAGAGGTGCGAAACCGCAGAAGGAAATAGGCGGAAATAGATGAGTGGGGAGAAGATGCTGGGGATGCTTCCCCCTCTCTCTCCTGCCCTCTCCTTTGACACAGTGACAGCGGAGGGACCTGCCCTTTTGTGGACAGGCAGAGTGAGATTGCAAAACACAGAAGTGAGTATATTTGCGCAGAGCTCCTGTTCAAAGGCACTTTTGCCTATCCCTACATGGCAGGGTGAGGGATGCCGCGTAGTACCCAAGCCATCCCCCTGACAAGCCTTGCCTACGTAACAGTGACTATGTGCTGAAGAGGCTGTGCTCCAGGATGGAGCAAAGCTTAGCAGGGAAACACCCAAACTGCACCAAATTCTTTGGCCAGCACTTTATTTTTTTCCCAAAGGATGCTCATGCTTCCTCAGGCCCTTGCTGCCCTAGCCCTCAGCCATACCTCTGAGATCACCTTCTCTCTCCATTTTTGTGGGAGCACTTATAAACCAGTGTACAAACCAAGCCTGACAGCACAGGTTCTGTTCTGCTCCTACAGCCACAGTAAGCGTGGACTGACCTGCTGTCTCAGCATCTATTTGTCAAGGCAGTTCGTGCACGTTTCCAGCTGAGGTCCAGCACTGCTACCTCAGCCTCTCCTTGCGAGGCATCCTCTCACTTGACACTGTACGCTGCTGGCTGGGAGGTTTACAATCTGAGCATCTAGACCTATCAGTAGAGCGTTTTGCCAAATTATTTATTTTGCTCGTGCTTTGTTTGGCTCTTCTCCCCAGTGAGATCAGAGACAAAGCTTATTTACTAGTTGCTGCTTGCCCCGGCCAGCTGAGGAGCTGGGCTGGAGTGAAAGCAGCTGTTTCTGAGCAGCGTGCATGGCTTGTGCTCATTCTCAATTCCCAGTGAGCAGGATCCTTCAGCGGTGATGGAGTAGCTCCGAGATTCAGTCTATCTGTCACTGCTCGACTGTTTTACTGTGCACACAATGCACTGATGGGCGACATCACTCAACTGCAACAAGTCCAGCTACAAAAGCAAGTAGCAGCAATTTGTAGCCTCAATGCAGCCATTTAATCATTCCCAACACTTCCCTGGTTGCCAGTCTGGATAAACTAACTTGAGAATTAAGAACAAATATTTGACTTCCCCCCCCCCCCCAAAAATTTTTACCCACCCCCGNNCCAATAATTTTACGCAGCCCTGTTTAGACTGTATGGTACTTAACAGGAGACCTTTGCCCTTTAGTTAAAAGCTGTGACCAGGAAATCCCACCTCCTCTTAATGAGCTTTTTTGTTCAGCTTACAGGGAGGGATTTGCACTCCACTCTTGCACTACAAATGCTTTGTCTGCTTGGCTTTTTTATTCAGCTGATGAATAAAAAAAGCAAACGCCAAACTCTACACGTTTCAGTCTCCATTAAGACAACAAAGAGCTCTAAATGCATGTCCTAGCAACAGCAACAATTTTTTTAAAAGAGTGAGAAGAAAGAAAACATGGTCATTTAAGCTGTTGTACTTTCCATAACTATTCCTTAATGCTTTTGTCAAAAAGAGTGATACATTTTTGACTATCAAAATACATAGCTCTAGGTAAAAGGACAGACAGCGTTTTTGGAATCAATATTATGCTCTTTCTACTGTGAAACAATCATACAAGCAGCCCAAGCAATAGCCTTTGTCAAATTTTTTTACTTGCTTATATTTTTGGACCACATGCTGAGACCTCTCCTACTCTAGTGGCCTTGAAAGTGTTTTCTCCTTCTTCTTTTTGTTGGTTTTTTTTTGTCTCCTGTGCCTCAGAGAGCTCTTGGCTTCCTCTAATCTCTTGTTCTTTGCTTCTGATCACTACGTACGCTTAATAATGATAGACTGCAGACATTGGCACAAAGTTATGAAGGGCCAGAAATGCAGAAAATTAAATGCAGTCACAACAAGAGGCAATTCTGCAGGAATCTCAAGGTATTTGAAGTAGATGGAACAAAACATATTCCAGTGGAGAGCGGCAGAGAAAGCCTCACTTTCCAGAGAGCAAGACTAAACTCTGTGTGTGCCTCTCTGTGCACAGCAGTCCAGTGGGAATTATTCTCCAGCCCATTTCACAGCCACGTGCTAGGGGCTTGCTAGGCTGGTTAAAACGAATTTGGCAGAATGGATGGGGACACTTGGTTATCAGGGAGCATACAATAGCGTATATTAAGCAAAACTCTGCTGCAGGAGAAGGATAACGGGCCTTTTGATTCTAGGCCTTGTTCAGAAGTTGACAGCTTAGAGAAATCAGACATCAGAAAAATCTCTCTTTGCAATAATTCACAAGCCTTTTGGGCTAGCTAGTGCCTGTCAACCCTCACCACCTCTTACGAGCCACATAGCATTTACCTTCTCACATTGAAGTCCCAGCAAATCAGCACCAGTTATGTTATTTGCAGATCCCTTGGCATCACTGCTCAGACCATGTATGGATGGGAGACCCAAAGGAAGCCTTGACCTAAGTCAGTGTGTATGGGATTCACGCGACAGCCTGTGTGATCATCACAGATAGCTCAGAAAAAGTCCATGTGGATGCAGTATGGTAGCATCAGGTGAGATCAATCCAATGAGCCTTGGTTCATCCTCAAATGTGATGAACTGCAAAAAAGGAAACTGCTTTAGAAAATTACAAGGTAGAATCAACTTTTTCACTCAGAGGTGCCAGATGTGCCTGTATACCAAATGCTAGCTACTCTGCAAAAGGGCTTGCTTGTACGTTTTAGGTACCAACAGCTCTTACCCCAGATGTGCTCTCCTAAAGTTATTTCAGATTGAAAAGTAGTTTTTCTTGCTGCATCCCCTGCCAAGTCTGATCTTCAAATATGAGACTAACATAACTGACCTGACATCAAAATAAACATTATCCAAAGGATTTTAGAATGCTCTACATCAGCATCTTTATATAAAAAGAATATCAAGAAATTGCCTCTCCACTATGGCTAGAAAAACCTGGATGAAAACCTACCATTTATTCTAATGAGGTATTTCTGTCTGAAGATGTTATTTCAGGGTCCTGAACAGTATTTGCTCTGTGTATGTGATCAGAGCTGCTAAAGAGGGAAATCTTCAGGGAGGATGGGTGAGAGAAAGAAAGAAATATTTCAGTGGTAAAGGTTTCCTCCCACCACCTTTTGGGTTGCTTCTTAACTGGTGGCTGTTTGCAGCTGCCAAAACCTTTGAACTTTTCATGGGAGAGGGAGACCATTTCAGTAGGAACACCGAGGGATGTCACAGGTGTGCTTTGCATGTCCCTGTACAATCAGTCCCTGGAGACTCTCCCTGTCACCCTCAGGCTGCAGAAAATCATTGACCTCAGGCTAAATCCAAAAAAAAGATGAAGCGGCTCAGTGCTGCACATTGTCATGTCTGGCTTTTACTCCCTGAAATCAGAAGCTGGAGTCAAGCCCCTAGGCTCACACACAGTGCTTTGGGAGACCTGGGATCCAAATCCTACACTATGCAGGCAACTGCTTAAGAAAAGGTGAGGACTGCTTTGCCTTATACATTTAGCTTTCAGCTGGTTGGGTTGGACCTCTACAGCTCAGGCTTCATATCCCCAACCATCACCTTGAGGTGGGGACCTACAGTAATACCTTCAAAACCTGTCAAAAAGTAGCAAAGGAAGCTTCTCCCTTGCTTTCCCACAATGATGAGAGAACTCACCCAGCACACTGTGCGGGGTTTGGTCATCTTTTCCACTACTGGACAGAAAATAATGCATCTCTCATTGGAGGAGAATTTGACTTAAAAGACGAAGGATTCCAATTGTAATCGGACCTACATCTCCCCTGCCAAATGCTCCAGACATCGGGATTAACTTTATACTGCTCACATTTTACTACCTCGTGAATCTGTCGTACTATCTGGACAGTGCTAAATCTTGCTGATAAGGGATGGATGTTGCTCCCATCCAAGAGCATCCTACAGTTTCGTCAGGGAGTCCTATCACCAGGTGTAGTGTAGGGAGGGGAGGCAACCAACCCCATCCCTCTGTTTCAAAAGAAAGTGTAGACTGCCACTGCATTCCTACCAGAAGCCCAATCACGGATACTTGGCAAATGTCAGCCTCTATCTACGTTTTGGTTGTAAATCACTAGAAGATAGACAGACTCTATTAAGCTTCTTGGCACCTCCCAAGATCACAGGACTTTGCACGTGCATGGAGGCAGAATCGGAACTGTCCCAAGAAGCTGAGGCTCTAAGCTTGCTTCAGCTGCCTTCAGGATGACATGTTTTTTTACCAGTTTTGACCCCTGCACATTTTACCATAGTCTTCCCCACCCAACCACCACACAGAGGAGAAGCATTTATTGGCCGCAGTGGTTTCAGGCCAAATATTCCAGGAATCTGAACAATTAATTTATAACCTCCTGTGGTTGCAGATCATGAGTTCCTGCAATTGGTGGTGGTGGTGTGGAGAAGCAGAGGCAGGAAAGTGAGTGATTACCCAAAGTCTGCTCAATGTTGTCTGGCCCAAGATCTGACAGCAGTCAAGCACTTTTCCAGATATGAGTCTGAAAGATGAAGCTCCACTAGGCTTCACACAATGTTTTCAGTACCCCTCAATTAGAAACACTTTCTCACATACCTACTTTCATAAAATCACCAGCGTCCGCATCTCTGGCAAAAAGTTTTGTAATGAATTTTTTTTTTAATATATTTTCAGCTGTAAACAGCAGAAAACCCCCTTCAGGCACTTCACTAGACCTTTTATCCGTATGCAGGAAAAAGAATTGATTGATTTTGAAGTTAAACGTTGGCATCTGCTGTTATTCAAAACCAGGACCTTGGATACACTCATCCGCCATGCTTTCAGCTCAGCCACCAGTGTGCTGCAAATGAAGACAAGCTGTTGTCAAATGAGAAATGCAAAATAGTCAATCTGTTTGTCTGTTTAATGTAACTGGGAACATAAGCTGCTAAAAATGCTACCATTCTGCACTGTCAGATGGGAGACACTCTCCAACAAACGAAAGCCTAATGACCCATTTTACTCAGGCGCTCTGGAGTTCCTCCTAATGGTATTTTCCATATGCACTTCAACATGCTTTTAACTGAAACTGCAAATGGTACTATTTTCTATCTAACACAAGCGTGTAATCTGTGTAGCTTTTTTTTTTTTTTCCTCTGGCACCATGAAGGAATGCTGATGTTCAAGGCGTCTTGAAACAGTGAGCATATTGCTCAAGCATCTGATGCTCATCTTCTCTTTAC
This sequence comes from Eurystomus gularis, assembly GCA_013400335.1. Lineage (NCBI taxonomy): Eukaryota > Metazoa > Chordata > Aves > Coraciiformes > Coraciidae > Eurystomus > Eurystomus gularis. Next base: position 151,645 of record VZZY01014216.1, on the reverse strand, counting down.
ACCTGTCATTGTACTGTATTAAAGGAAAAAAATCAAGTCATTAACCATGATAGATATGTTTTTAATAAGAAAGTGTTGCGCCTCACCAGGCAGATAAATAGCAAGTCTTAAGATATCTTCAGAGCCTGAGCATACAATTACAGTATAAAGTTAAATATGCTGGGAACTCTTCAAAGACTGCTATAACTTGTAAAGATTAGGTCTCTATCAATTACCCAAGCTACACTTCTCCAAGAATTTTCTAGCATTAAAATTGCTAATTTGACTTTTCCTCTGAAAGTTCCCCATTCCCCACAGATAATTATGTGTGAAATGTTGCCTAAACAAAACAGTGATTTGGCCAAGAAAACAAGCGGGCTCCATTTTCAAGTAAAAGAAAACAGTAAAAAGTGATGCTAGTATTGCCAGAGCAGGGCAAGAAGAAACTCTGGAGATCTTGGCCATTGTATTAAATATTCTTGGGGTTTGTATAGTAGAAATTTTATGGGTCTGATTTCAAAACCCACTGAACTAAGTTTTTTTTTTTTAAAAATGCTATAGCATTTAGTCTCTCTTCAGGGGCAGCATAATATCAGTCAGCCAGTGCTGGGTTTGCTTTCTCCATAGAAAACACAGCAGCCCCATGATCGGTTGGCATACTGGCAGGATGTGCTCCTTCAAGCCATTTTAGTCTCAGACCCAGCTTTCTCCTCACTCATGCTGTTATCCCATTGATAATGTTGTTAATTACTAACACAAGAAATGCTCAGTCAAACTGCAGATCCCTGGAAGTGTTCTGCTGCACTGAGTCAGGCAGCAGTGCTGTGAGGATGCCTGCGCCCTCCTGGCTCCCTCGCCCTCGGGGTGCTGCCAGTATCAATTAGTAAACCCCCCAAAAGCACCAAGCATCAGCAGGTACTCCCTTCCCCCCTACAGAAAATAAGATCCTACTCATCTGGATTCCTCTCCATCCCCCAAAATACATGACATTATTTTTTCCCTGTAAAGTTGTCTGCCTTCTAACATACCGTTGGTGGCACCAGAGGGTGCCAAGTGAAGGGATCAAAGTGTCCTCGAGGAGGACTGGCCAGAGATGCTGCTGCAGGTGAAGCCTGTCCTCTGACCACCATGGATGGGTCTGCTGCATTGTGAGCCCTGGCTTCATAGGGTACCACTCAGCTGCGCTTCACAGGAATTCAATGCTACTTAACCTTTTGGAGAAGTGTTAGAAAACGTAAAGGAGATAATTATAGCTTAAAATAGTGGGGACTAGCAGTCTTCAATGATGTGTCAGTGCTTGGGATTTGTGTGCTCAGGAGAGAAAGAGAGAGAAAGAGCAGAGAAGGAGCAGGTGCATAAGGGAAAGACAGAGGAAGAGAGTATTTAATGCAGGGGGTTAATACAGTGGCCAGTCATCTCCAGGATTATAGAGAAATTTAATACGATCTTGGAATTATCCACTCAGTAACCAAGTAGATATTAGAACATCCAAAAAAAAAAAAAAATAATTAAAAAAAGGTTTGCTTTATTGTAAAGAGTCTGGTACCTAAGAGAGACATTTCAGGCTAGGAGGGAAAAAAAAAATATCTATTCTTCTTTGCTTGCTATATGCCTCCGTCCTCCATAAATAAATGCCCAAAACCCAACATAAAACCAAACCCAGGCCTTTCCATCACAGATCAAAAGTCAGGCAAGTAGTATTGCATTGCAGCTGCCTGAATTACACTTGGCCTCTGAATAATAAATAGGGAATTTCTTGAACCACAGGCTCATTAATGAGCACTAATTCAGAACTGATGGCACAATGTTCAGTAATTTAAGTAATGTAGACAATGAAGGTTCTCAACTCTGGTACAAAGAGTGACCTACAGAATCTTGCGGAATGAGTAATTACAGCTAATATCCATTTCAGCTTCTATTAGAACATCCAATAAAACAAGGTCATGACAACAGGCAAGGATCACATCCCGGCAAGCATCGCAGTAGGGAGAGACGAAGTCACCCTGGAGCAGGTGGATGTTTCCTATTAGTTGGGCTCCTCAATGAATAAGGATGCTGACAGCTCCCCGGAGGACTGTGGGCAATGGGTGGTGGTGTAGGCAGCTTGGGGAATATGAGAATGGTTTTCAAGAGCACAAAGGTTAGGCTGGCATGGGGTTTGTTTTCACTCATAACTAACAAAGTTTTGAAGGACGGACCATGCATTACTGGCTTTTTAAAATTATTATTCCTTTCAGATATTTTGGTATTAATATATAGAGGGAATGATTAAATGATTTAATAACTGAGGGTGGAACCACGACAAGGTCTAACACAGGAAAAAGTTGATAGATAGAAACAGGACAGCAATGGGTGCCTATAGTGTGAAAAAGGGTTGAGTGGGCAGCAGCAGAGCAGAATGAACTGCCTGGAGAGTTTTCTGCTTTGTACAGATGAGCCTTATTAATTCCTAAGAGAGGATGGAGAATATGGTCAAGAGAGGAAATAAAGAAATGATCTGCAATTTTCCTGGTACAGCAAGTGGGTAGGTGGCTGGTTGTTAAGAGCAGTTTATGACAATCCTCACAAGACCTCCTGGTGCTTTTAAAAAACTAAAGGAAGACTTATTTTCTTACCCTCAAATGTGCTAAAATTTCACTCTTAAATGCAGGCAGCTTTTCAGTGATATCATTTGACTTAAGAAAATAAAACATTCAGACAACACAGGGCTATTCAAAGTGATCCCCTCCCAAAACAATTCATAGGCTGGAAATTGTTTATTACAATCATCCGGGCAATAGTGAGAAGCCCAGAGGGGATTGCAACCAGAGCTAATTGCCTAACAAATACAATTCAAAATAAACAGTCTGACAAACTCATAAAAAAATCAGCTCTGCTGGTTAAATCTTTGGCCCTCATGAGAGTTCATTGTCTAGCTAAAGCAACGTAGTGCAGACGTGCCATGAGCTCTGCTATGAGAGGAGTATTTCCTCAACTCTGGGAAATAGTCTAGTGGGCAAAAGCTGGCCCAGAAACATCAAGGCTCAATCTCTGCTGATCAACATGACTGCAAACAGACAGAAAATGGTCAATATGGCTCTCAACCACAGTTGTGGCTCTTGAAGTTATGAGATAGAAATCACTGTGGCCAGCTTTGGTGCTTATCTCTACCCCTTCCCTTCAAGCCTTTATATGTCCTGCTCTGTGCACCAGCTTGGACCTACAGAGAGGTCCCGTGGAAGGGACCAGGACACAACATGGGCTGCCAGATGTGGAATGCCTTGAAGACATGGAGGGCTTGACTCAGCCCCCACAGGGCCTTCAAGACCTGGGACAAAATGTGAGAAAAGGGTGTATCTCCCCCAAGAATTAAGAGTCATGAAACCCTTGAGTGGATGTAAGCAAGTACTTTTTTTTTTTTTTTCATGAAAATCAGAACAAAAAAGAGCCTTTCTTTTTTTACACCATACCTACTAAGTTTTGCTAATGGTGCTCCTCTGGCAGGAGCAGAGTTTGGACAAAAGGCTCGACCTCCCTAGAGGATTGGATAAATGCTAAATTTTGGCAGGTAAAAATGTGCTTTGGTGCTTAAGTCCCTGTAGTGGAGGCTGACCCTAAGCACTTCTTCCATGACTTAAACCCCAGCATCAAAATCCACTTATAAGACGTATTACCACATACCTACTCATGCACTGTGTAGACATCAGTCTTGATATAAACATCATTTCATCTCCAGTTGCAAAACAACTGCCTCAACTCACTGGTGGGTCCCACAAGCAAATAACTCTCAGTCACTGAGCTACCTGGAAAAACCCTTCTCTCCAGACATTTTTCCTTACATGAGAAATCCACCTCCTAGAAAGCTGTTGGAGGACATGGCACATGAGCAAATGATTAGGACCTTTGCAGGTGGAGAAAATCATCTTTAACAGGATTGGGAGCAGGAGGACCAGGGGAACCAAGGCAACACCAGGATGATGGTAGAGGCACCAGCCCAAGCTCTGGCAGCAGCCCCTGGGCTGCCCCGCAGTGCCATCCCACTGCCGGCACAGAGCTACGCTCTTGCGTTGAATTCTGTTGACTTTAGTAATATTAATTGAAATAGGGTTCCCAGGATTGGTCCCAAGGTTGCTGTAGCATCAAATTAATGCCAACAATTTAGATTACCTTCAGCTATACTAATTTCCATACTGGCTCGAGGTTTTTTTCCAACATCACTTGAGAAAAGTACCTTTAAAAGCTGTGCTTTTTTTTTTTTGTATACTATCCAGTAAGGACTTCTGCTTTCTGTTAAAATGTGCTGATAGATATTTCTTTTCTGTTTAACTTTAAGGGACCTTGGTGAATATAAGCTTTACAGCTCAAATGAGTGTTTAGTAAGTAAACCTTTTCTCCTCCAGATTTTGGTAAAATACTACATAGTGAAAATATTTTATTTGGATTCATACCTCATTTCAAAGTGTTGCTCGTAATACCTGACAGGAGCTGAACTTTCATTAAGTATTTCTCCTTTTTTTTTTTTTCCTTCTTTTTTGGAGGAAAACAAGAAGTTGAACATAGCTTCTGACACATTAAGCATGACTACTGGGAAATTAAAACAAATGCTGGTACAATTCACAGGGGGAAAAGAATTTAAAGTTTGTTTATAAATTTGTTCCCAGCTCCAAATGCATGTCATAAATTAATAGGTCATCAACATACTGTATTTAGCTGGCAGCAAGTAATTTTCTGTGAAGATATGAGACAGAATATAGCCAGAGTAGCAAATTGGCTGAAAGCAAAGCATTTTGAGTGTAAAATTCATACCAGACAACTTCAAGCTCCAACAAAATGGAAAATCTTTTCTGTCTCTGTACTTAACTCCAAGGATTTAGAAAATTGACTAATAATGCAAATACCCAGAGGTTAATAGCCTGGTGCCATAGCTGGAACGCACACCCGGCTTACAGGAGATCCATCACATGCGTATCCGGACAGTTGGGGAATGTGGGGCTACAGACAAGGATGCTCTAAACACCATCAGTGCCAACACACTCAAATCCGGAAAATTTGTTTCAAAGCAATTAGAATCACAACCTTGTAGCCTCATTTGGGCCAGCTTCTGCCAGCCTAATGCAGATCATATAATCATACAATGCTTTGGGATGGAAGGGACCTCTGAAGTTCATGTAGTCCAACCCCCCTGCAGTGAACACATAGGGAAATTTTAATACTCCCCTCTACAAACATGTGCGTACACAGGGCAAACCCAGAGCAAAATAACCTTTGGAGAATATCAAGACCTGGTGTTAGAATTGAACACATTTCTCTAGTTTCTGGTCTAGACATGCATTTTTCAGCCTGCAAGGTGCAAGTCACTTGGAGGTGACATGAACAGCACACGAGGCACAGAGCAACCTTCGGCCTTGGGAGCTCCTTCCCAAGGTGATTCCAGAATGGATTCTTGAGGAATTAAAGCAAGACATGGCCTAGAGAGCCATTGGCTTGGCTGTGAAGAGAAAAACCCTCAACCAGTCCACACACAGCCTAAATAACGGTCTTTTTTCAAGTCTGGTGGAGGACAGCAGGAGAGAATGGCTTCAGGGCCAGGCAGGTGGAAGGGGATGTCAGCAGACCTTCTTGCTCTGGGCTTCACGATCAGCCTTTCATTTTCCAAAATGTTAAAACCCACCATTTAATATACGTGTGTATATATATATAAGTACTTATGCTTTAAATTCTTTTGGAGATGGGATGAGGCAATATTATCTTTGAGAAAATGCAGATCCTAACTTAGTCTCCCAAAAGGAAAATTACTGACTTGAGCAATCCCTGGTAGTTATCCAAATAGCCTTGTCAAATTATTTAAATACCGCATTGTGATATTATTGAAGTTGGTACCAAGTTACTCTTGGCAGAAACGAGTGTTCACTGGCAGGTGCTGAGTAGATGAGCTGTTACTGCTCCAGCTCTCTGTGTCAGCAGCATGCTGGCTGCTGCGAGGGATGCTAACCAGGGAGCTCAGCAAAATGCCCTCCAAAGGGGTTACCTTCCTAAGGGGCCCTAAGATGGTTTGCTTTTACTTCTCAGAGGCTGGTTATCTATCTGCTGTTACACTGGAGCAATGCTAGGGGTTTTGTTTTGGTGGGGCGGGTGGCAGGGAAGTACCTTATAGCTGCATTCAGCACAAAACCCACCCACTGAAGAAGAGCTCTCTCTTCTGTCTTAAAACAAATTCAGTATGTAAATCTCCAGAGAAGAAAATGGAATTTAGGAATTTACCTGCTCTGTATTAAAAGGAAGGGAGGAAAAAAAAAAAAAAGACTTAGGCTTATGCATTTTTCATTATTCGGGACCCACTCTGCCGGTGTATGCTTAATGCTTTCGACTGTTCTATAATTTTAGTAGGAAAGTTGTTTAAAATGCAAGTCTATTGGTGATTCACATATGCTGCTTCAGAAAAAAAGTTCAGAGCTACGGACACACCAACTCTGACTGACTGTCCAGACACAGCATTAGGAGGGACAGCGGTGGAGGAAGCATGGGAGAGATTGCTTGTCTTAGACTTTGAAATTCAGCTCTCAGCTCAGGAAGATGACAGATTTCTTGTATGGCATGGGGGTATCCACCTTGCTTAGCCCAGAGCAGTGCTCCCACGGGGCCCCTCTGCCTCCCCAGCCCCATAGGAGGTGAAGGGATTTGAGGGAACCCAGGCCTTACACACTGAGATCCTGCTGCCATGGCATTCCCAAGCAAAACTCAGATGAATGCCATAACAACCTCCCTGTGCAGCAAAGAGGGCAAGAGACCCCAACAACAGCCTCCCACTGTATTAGCACGTGTGGAGGTACAGTATCAGGCTCTGCAACCTTGACTGGGCAGCTGTGAGGTAGGACCTGTTAGATGATTTATTCTCCACATCTTTTAAGAAAGCTTTCACCCCGTCAAATAACTTTTCAAAGGTTTTTTTCCAGTTTGGCTGTAAATGTCTCAAGTGATGGTTTTTCCATCACTTCCCTTGGGAAACTATACCTTCCCCTAACAGTCCTCAGTAACACACCATCTCCTGCTATTCAGCCAACATTTGCTTTGGCTCAGTTTCATCCTATTACTCTTAGTTATATCTTCACGTACCACACTGACATGCTTAATATCAACCAAAAATTTTTGAAAGTTAAAATTTATATCACCAAGACAAGCAAAAGGAAGTAAACAGAAGATAAATTTTTCTGTGGATATTGCTTTCTACAGAGAAGTCTAGGCAGAATAAAGCCCAGCTCAAGGAAGGAATTAGTAAACAGGCAAAATGAAATGACAACTTTGTCACTTTTCAGTTAAACTGGGATGACAAGATTGTCACTTTTCTTCTGGCCACCTTTACTCTTAGGGTAATTATTTTATTGTTGCGGTGCAATAGATTTCACTTTAGGCTCTTGGAAAATAACTACAGTACAGATTCTTTGCTGAACCAAATGGCTACAACTGCATTGACTTTTCCTATAGTTTCTAGCCAAAAATTTTCCTCAACATTTCTATCCAAGGATGCCTCCTAGGTTACAGGAAACAGCACCTCTGCTCGTGTTGGAGCAACATACCAGCTCCAGGACTCCATCTTATCACACAAATTTATTATTTCCACCCTTCAAAGGTCTGAATGTCTGAAATCCGTATTATGTGTTTAAGTGCAATCTTACTGAAAGGGTCCAAATCTCTCTGCCAGAAAACTCTTTTTCTTTCTCCAGAAGCTCATAAGGAACAGGTCTATGTTGTGCTTTAGTGAGGTGAATGCAGAGACAGACTTAAATTAATATGTCTGGGAATAAATTTTTTCTAGAGTGTCCTGAGCCAGCATCACATGATTAGATTACCATGAAGCACTATGGGAAGCAATAATTCACCTGAAAAATCATAGTTTAAAACAGGAAAAAAAGAAAAAAAAATGAAAGTGTGGGATAACTATCCAGCCTCTTACTGTCAGCAGTGACAACTGTTTTGCAATCTGCAAAGTACCTCAGAGCCGTTGTGGGCCACTGTGTCTTCACAAGATCCTGGTTTATTTCATTTGGCTGGTAGCAGTGACAACCTACAGCAGCCAGCAAACATCCCCTAACAGGCTGGTAGGGCCAGGAATATCCATAACTATTCCCCACGTAGAGGAAAACAGGAGCTGCCCCACACCAACTCTACTTCCAGCACTGGGAATGGAAAGTCATATTGTAGTTTTGTTTACAACTGCCAAAATCAGCTTTCCCTAGTCAGGTCTTCCCCCAAGGCTTGGGCAGACCTCAGGAGGCGTGAGCAGTGCCACCTACAAATTCACAGGGAGAAACCACACCAGCTGTATGCCCACTTTTGGAATACAGACTGGGGCTCTCCTACATCTTTTTTGGCCTTTGGTGGGAAACAGCAAAGTTGGTGCCACCCCCCACTACTCTTTTAAATGTATGTCAAGCTCTGTTAAACCAGTTCAGACATTTTAACCACAGTCAAGAGACTTTTCAGATTGTGTTATAGGGGGAAAAAAAAAACCACCCAGGTTTCATCTCTACTGCCTCAATATCATTTAAAATTAAGAAGTCATTACATGACTTCTAAATAAAGTCTTCTAAATAAAACACAGAATTTTCTTTTAATTCAACACAATAAACTAAAGAGCTAAATGTCTTATGGTGAGAGACAGGATAATTATCTGCTGACCAATTTTCTTGCAGTCTACCTGGTGCCTTAAATTTTCCTACTCAAAATCACATAGCTGAGACCATAGAAGGAATCTGTTTGTACATCAGCCCAGAGGTTTTATATTTAGCATTTTGTGCTCTTATCTCACTATACATCTGTACAAGTCTTTTGAAACTCTAGAAAAAAAGAAATTATCTCATTTTTAGGCTTGCACCTTGATCATACCTCATTCCTTTCTTCTGCATCACCCTCTCCCTTTTTCCTCATCTGCCTACAGCTGTGAAACCTGGAAAGTGCCTTTTGCATTTGCCCCCAGTACAGTGACATGGCTCAGCAAATGTGAACAGTGCCTCAGGAGTTGCACACTCCAAAGGTCATCACAGCAGTGATACCAATGTTCTCAACACCTCACCTGAAAAGTCCAATGCAAGATCCTCATTAACTAATGTACAAAAGTTTACATGACAGCAGTTGGCTCCGTGGCATGAATGGCCAAGGCGGGCCAGAAAACCAGCAAAGACAAAAGTGCAGCCTCCTACACACAGTGATTTCAACTCCACAGAGTGTAAAGGGATGGGAAAGTGATCATGTGGTTAGTGTGGTTAGCATGTGGTTGCCCTCCGTCAGAGTGACTTGGGGGAGCACAGTATGGTGCATCTGCAGCACCTTCTCCCCATGCAGAAGTGGTCATGCTCCACTGAAGCAGGGGAAGAGACAGGGCACTCCTTCCCCAGGTCTGTAGGGCACAGTGCCGTCAGGAGGGGAGATGGCAGTATGTATAAATACACACTAATCCTCTCTAATGCAGCCAGCTCTGTTAGCCATCATGGAAAGGCATCAGCAACATGGCCTTCAGCAAGGGCTAAGCAAGCTCTCTGGAGACCCTGACTACATTCTTCTGTTGTCAGCCTGGGATGAAGCTCATTTCTCTGCATCCTGAATACGATTGTGACTTGAGCAATGAGACCAAAGCAATCTCGAGTACATCTCCAGGTGGCTGACGATATGTCTCCTGCTTGCAGTACAGACATGCACACAGAAGGAAGCCTTACCTGGTCTCATTCTGTCATCCCGAATCTGACCCTCTCTTAGCAGCCATAACTGACAAAACTAAATCTGACTTAGGTACCTGCATTCAGAGTTCAGTTTGACACCTCAAACCCTTTGAGATATAGAACTCAGGTATTTGGAAATGAGCCTAGGAAAATCATCGGCTTTCTCCTGAGTGCCTACCTAGGAAAAGATATAAAATTCACATTGAAAACAAAGCTATGCAAAAAAAAAAAAAAAAATTCCCCCAAACCAAAACTTAAACCTTTCTTGCAGACTGCACAATCAGCAGGACACTTTACACATCAGCAGACAAGGTCTAGCTCTGTGAAGATGTCTAGAAGGTGTCTAGAGCTGCAAAAGCCACTTAGTCTACTAAGACTTCTTCAGTGGTTTTGGAAACATATCTGTGCATCCATCTGCATTTCAAATACTCTGACACTTTGAGAAGTTTTTCCAAAGGTTCTGCGGCTGCTGCACTTATTACAACAGTTAGTGGCACTTCCCATATGTAAATACAAAAATCCTAATATCTTCTATATAGTCCAGTACTACACTAGTCTGGAAATTGCTCGAGGCAATTCCGGGGAAGATATGATGCCATATGTTGCTGTATTAAATGTCCATGCTTTGTCATAGGAAACTCAGCAAAAATAAATTCCAAACAATATAATACCACTCTCATACAGCTGTAATCATAACCTTACACAACTTCAGTCTGCAGCATTTGTTCCACTAAAAGAATTTCCCATTTTATTTGTATAGTTCTATTTAAGGATATAGAACTTGTTTTAATATTACATAAAGAACCAAACAACTGCTCAGCTATGGCAACAAGAAATACAAAGAAGGTACATATGTCCAAAAAGATAATAGCAGACTATCAGACCAGTCCTAGAAATTAGTTGTGAAATGATGTGCAACATGTGAACGGTTATGAAAAACAACTAAATTAATTTACATGAGTAAAATAAATGGTACATGAGAGACAACTGCCACAGCAGAGTTATTCTCCTTATTCAGAACAAATAGGATTGGATATGCACATGCATGTGTGCATTTGTGAGTATTTCTGTGAGAGAGATTTATTAAAATGTTTAATGAAATCACCGTGGTTGTATCAAGTTACACACAGTGGTTTGCAGGCCTAATCCTGCTCATGTTAAAGGCAATGGAAATAAGAACAGTTGACTAATTATCACTCTGCAAGCGTTCCAGAATATCCATGTTGAATTCTAACAAATTACTAGAACCTCAGGGAAAGCAACAATGCTAATTAAGATGAACTTTAGGTGTAGGACCTAATTAATATGATCTTTATGTGAAACTTGTTCCAAATGAAGCAACTTTAAAAGTTATATGAATAAATGCCTTGGGCTGTATAGCACTAAATAAGTCAAAAAGTAAACAAACATGTTCCTTAATATCAGCAAGTAACAAATCAAGATATTAACATGGGTGTTATGTGACTGCAAGATTTTGATTTGCTTTAGCTCTGAACGCCACTGTTGGTGAAATGACAGATGCCAGGGATTGTTTCCCTTTCTAACTGGCACCACACAGAGATGCTGAGAGGGAAGCAAAAGTACAGCAAGAATTCTAGTGACTCTTTTGTCTGGGGGAAAATATTGATTTCAAGATCTTGTCAAAAATGGTGTGTCAGTCTATTAAGAACTTAAAACCATGTCTTTCGGTAACTTAAGATTTTTTCCTGTTTCAAGAATGGAAGTTAGATTCCCAGGCAGCAGAAATTTGTGCACCAAGACATTTAAAGAAGCTATAATGGTGCACATATTCATAGAGCTCCTGCTTGTGCATACATATACATGTACACATCTATATGACTTGGGGACATGGGGATTGAAAGCAATGTACATAGCAGTATTTTGGAAACTGAGGAAGAAAAAGGAAATGTAACTCAACATACCATTTCTGTTCTCCTTCAATATAACCTTTCACACCTGGCTGTTTGCAAAAAAGCCTGGCTGGCCAATGCCACATACAAAACATCAGCCCCCACCAGTTCCATGGGACAGAATTACTAGCCTGTGCCAAAATGTCTTTGGACACACATGCCTTCACTCAGGCTCAGCAGGATTCAGCTCCATCAGCTGACCCAAGGGAAATGAGCTCACACATTAGGAGACGATGAAGTTCTCCATGGCACTAACAAGGATATTTGGAAAGGGACTTTCCTAGTTTCCAGTGACAAATGGTTCCTCTAGAAATATTGGTCAATGTTATCTAGAAGAATTGTGTTCCCCACAAAACTGGACAAAACCTTATTTCTTACAGTCCTGCTGCACTTCCTGTCTGGGGTTAAAAGCTGAGCCTGCTGTGGAGCCCAGAGCAGAGCTCTGGACATCTCCTAAAGTATCTACGTGCCAGATGGACCTAATTCCCTGACTGGAATTCAGAATCTCAGGGTGAATCCTGATTCCATTGAAACTGCTGGCAAGAGTCCCACTGGTTTTAGTAAGGTTACCCTCTGGTCTCTGTTCCAGCAGAACTTTTGGGAGATGGTTCCATACAGCAATTTTTTTTTTCCCCGAATGAAGCTAAATTGACTGAGTACTGATTCTTCCAAATTATAACAAAGACAACAGCAATGAAGAAGAAAAAGAAAGATTAGCCTATAGGAAAACAAAATAACAACTTAAAATTATTCTGTTCTGAGCAGATATAATAAAAATATCAGATGCAACGTATGGACATACATTAGCATTTTGGCTTTGTCTACTAAACTGGAATTCCTCACATGCTGACCTCTTGCCCTCCTCCTACTTCTATTTTTCTCTTTCACTACTCCATGAGAAAAAAGGGGGAGAGGAGAAAGGGAGAGAGAAAGACACAGAGAGAGAAGAAAACATGAGAGGGGAAGGGAAAGAAAAAGCATGAGAAAGAAGACGAGACAGCAAAAGAAAAAGAATAAAGAATGAGTGAAAGACAGAGAACAGGACAAAAGCAAGCAAGACTGAGCAGGAGAAAGAAAGAAGAGAGAGAAATCAATGCACTGCCAGTCAGGTTTTTAAGGCTTGTGAAAGTTATGGGGCCCTACATGGAGAAGGCATTACATTTTTTGATCTGCAGCCAGATTCTTAATGAAATAGGAGGGCAGGAGGGAGGCTAATGTGATTCAGCATCTAAAAGCAAGCAGTTGCATCAATAATCTTTAGCACTGGCACTTGTGCTAAGACAAAACATAAGAGAGTTTAGAAGACAAGTTGTCAGTGTGATTTGGGGGCCTTTCAGTTATTCAATATAACTCCATTAGGTTTTGGAAGCATAAACAGGTAGCAGAGTTTTGTGCAAGTAATACTCTTAAACCAGTATGTAATTAAAATTGAGCTCTTTGGAGAATAATTCTACTATATATTCCTAGAGGTGACCTCTATTTTATCAATCTCTTGTGAATACCACTATTTGTTTTAGCTTTACCTACTTTCAGTCTAACATCACTATGAAGCAAGAGACAGAAGAACTGAGCAGTGTGCACTGGAGCTCAGGCTGTCTTTGCCTGTGCTCTCTGTTAAGTTCTCATTTCTCAGCTAAAGCAGCTTTGGAAGAGCAGGGTGCTCACTTCCACTGCTGCTAACTTCTGCTTCACTTCCCTGTGGAATTTTTTTTAAAATGTATTTACTTTTATGAGAAAGATTTTTATTTAACATGCGAAACATTGGGTTAAATTTGGTTAAAGAAAACTTTATTTTTTTCCTCCCTTCAGCTGAAATAGTATGTAAAACTTAGACTGACCTTTAAGGCTAAGCTTTGCAAATCTTCCAGTGCAAGGAATTTGGTAGAATGAAATTCCCACCAAGGAAGACGTCTCACTTCAAGTTAGTCTATGCATGACTTGATTCCCCCTTAAATCGCTCACATGGAGCACAAGCTCACTGGAGTTGTACATAGGGCCTTGTCAGAGTCTCCTACAGGAGAGACGCTCCCTCTGAGCACTCTGAGTCTGAGGGCTCAGTGGAGTACACTAAAAGAAGAGGTCATAGCCCTCATAAAGGTGCTCAGGAGTACAAACTGTTAGATCATGAGCCAAATATATTGGATTTTTAAAAATCTTTCATATTAGATACTGAGCTTGCACCTCTATCATCACTAGTCACCAGGCGTAATGGGCTTTCCAAAAAGAGCACCCCAATAAACCTCAGCTGTTCTTAAAAGTGCATCTTCTCACTGCAGAAAAACTTCAGGTATGGAGACCTGGGCCATAAACACTGGAATTTGAGATGGAAAATTAGCCCAAGTCAGGCAAAGGTTGTTCTCCTCAAACATCTCAACAAAGCCTGGACCATTACTGAAAAAGTTGTGCAGAATAATTATCCACATGAAAGAAGCTAAAAGAACAAGTGTTGGAGTCAGAGCATCATGAATCTTAATTCCCCTCTCCACCATATGAATCAGTGTAGTCCTTTGGTAATGATCTCCTAACACCAATCTATGGCAAGCACTTTCCCCAGGCCAGTTCTCAGACACACAACTTAAGAAAAGGTAGAATTCAGTTTTTACTTTACCATTTCAGATCTCAGGACATATGCTTGCTTATAATGTAACCACCTATAGGTAAAAGTGACTCTGTGGCTAAGACAATAATTAATTTTGCTGAACTGACACAGAAAGATGTGGGAAAGGGAACAGTGAGAACCAGCAAAAGTTGATTTCACAACACTATTTTCCCCATTAGTCTCAAATACTGCATTTTGTTCATTGTTCTACATGCTTATTTATATTAAAATAATACAGTAAGCTGATTCTGAATTAAAGGGAAAAAATTCAGCTAGTGAGACAGCACAAGAGAATGTGAATTACTTTACATCTCAAGCATGCAAACACCCTCACCTCTGTCCCTTATGCTTGCAGAGACTATTTTTTATTATTTTCTCCATTTCTCTCCCTTAATGTGGTTTGAATTGTCTCCTGGTCTCCTAACACAGAACTGTTGTCTGCCTTCTTCATTAATCTTCATAAATTTCAAGTAATACAATGGCCTGGCCTCCACCCTCCAGGGCAGTGGCAATTTAGGAGGGCAAATGTTTTGGGGAGTCAATTCAAAATCCTAACCCATGTCTTACAGCAACATGGTAGAGACCAGGGTGGTGGTGGGAGGGCAGGGAGTGCTTTATCCCTCCTTTATGTTTCATCTTTTGAAACTTTTTCTAAGTTCTTTTAAGTTCCCAAGAACGTCTAAACACTTTTGACCATGTAAGGGAAAAGGATGCAAGGATTCATATATAATATTTGGATAATATTTGGATAGGGAAGGGTATCTCTATCGAATGCCTGTTTGTACCTATGTAGTGCAACATCCCTGTACCTCCAGCCCACCTCGAGGTCGTGGCCAGGGACTTGAGGAAAGCCCCACAAAAAAGTTTCAGAGATCTCCAAACTTTGCACTTCGGGGATTTCATCTTTAAAAAAAAAAAAAAGAAATAAAAAAAGAGTAAAGCACAGCTTGCAGCTTGGTACTGCTGCAGAAAATTATACAGCAATTAATAACAATTTACAAGGCAGCACAACATGTTCTAATAGGTATAAGGAGCAGTGTGAACAAGTACAGGAAGCATCACATATTAGGCAAAAATTTCCACAGTAGGATGCTGAATGTCCCTAGACAAATAATTTTCCTCCATATTCCATCCGGAAAAATATCCTCCCCTAAACAAAGACTGTATCAGCTAAGGTGTATGGTCCAAGACCTAAACTGAAAGAACCCCACTCTGTCCCCAGGTTTATCAGATGCTTAGGGTCTGCTGTTGGAGGGTCTCTTCCCTGGGCATTGGATGAAGTCCCCTTCTGGATCCATCAGAGCAATGTGACACGGTATAAAGAAAACAAAGAGAATTGAGTTTACGCTCATGGAAAACTAACTCTCTTTGGAGGGATCCAAAGTGGCAATAAAAACTGTTCTAATGATTTGATCAGCAAAACAAACTAAAAGCAAAGTTTGGAATTAATGAGAGCTCTAGATCAAAACTGTGGATGATTTTCCACTCATTAGTGGTTTTTATCATCAGATGTTAGCATTGTTTGAATGAAATTCATTCAAAGACCACAAATAAAAGCAGTATTTGGTAAAAGAAACCGTGATTTGGGTCTATTAACAAACAGAACATCTTGCTAAATAATTCCTTTATGCACTATTCAGTAATGATGTAAAGCTGCTGCCTTTCTGCTGCCTCAGTGAAACAGCCTTCAGAAAGATCATTAAACTGGCTTTTTGTGAGACAAGCTAAAGAGAACGACCAAAACGTCTGTTATAAGTTTATATTTGTATTCAACTCAATTAGGCCTTAGGATACAGATGAAAGTAAAGCGCAGTTTCCTTCGAGGCCATTTCAAACGGCTAACTTTCTAAAGAAGCACTTCTGAAAACTGCTTCAGATGGAGACTGCGGCTTTCCAAGAAGCGTTGCATCACTGCGGCCCAGATCCGGCTGACGGGCGGGAGGGGGAGACGCTCATAAAAATATCAAACAGCTGATCCGCGTGGACCTCGGCCAGAGCTGCCGCTGGAGACATGCAGCTCATTGTGGAAGGAATTTCGGTACAAACGAAGCCACCGCAAATAACAACAAACCCTCCTCCTCTTCTCCCCTTTCCGCTGCTCGGGAATCCTCCTCCCTGGCTTTATTTTTTCGCCTTCCAGCGGGGCCCCACACCGAAGCCCTTGCCAGCTGGCTGCAGCAAGACAAAGCTGCTCTCCCAAACAGCATCGCTGCTGCTCCACAGGGCTCCCGCCTGGTGCCAGCGCCCTGGCAGCCTGGCCACTCCGGTCCCGGCTGCGCTACTAGATTCCTGGGGCGGTTCAGCTGGCAAAAGGATTGGTTTTATACTCGCCCTTGGGGCTGGATAGCTAGAAGTGCTTTTCTCTCTTGCAAGAGGTCTCTGGAAGGACCTAGGGCAAGGCGGTGGTGGGGTGCGGAGGAGCCCGGGCTTGCACAGCCCACGTGGGCATCCCTGGCGTTGCAGAGCATAATCGAGGGGCTGCATCCGCAACACCTCCTCTCAACCACCTTTCATTCCAGCACTGCAGCTGGCATCTGTGAAAGATTGTTTTACCATGTAAAAAAAAACCAAAACAAAACAGAAATGCTTGGCTAGCTTCTCATTGGAAACTCCCTCAAACCGATTCAAGTAGACTAGCCTCTTCCAAAAGAAACATGTTCTGTCAGAAACATTTCACCTGCTCGCTAAGTACATTCACTACGCAGAGCCTTTTTATAATGTGCTAATTTATTTTTAGAAACAGTTTTATATTGCAGAGCACCCTGAGTGCCTTTGGCAACTTCAGGTACTTTAGAAATAAATGTATTATTATTCCTCTTTAGAGATTTAAACTGTATGTTAAGTGGTTAAAAGTAGCCATTACATGGTTGGTGGCTTTTTCTTTTATTGGTTTTCCCAATGGCAAATTTAATACTGAATTTTATTATTTTTATTAATTTTATTATTTATTTATATTACAGCCCTTAGACTCTTAACTGAGGAAGAATCAGTTCCAAAAGTAGAAGCTGGGTGCCTGACTGGCAAGTGAGGTGTCTAAAGCCAAAGCTGTGACCCCGAAAGCTCCTGAGTTCTCAGGGCATTAAAAAAAAAAATAATTCTGATCTAACTCTTCTCAGTCTTCTCCAGTTTTGCTCCTGCTCAATCCCAGGAGACCTTCAGCAGCAGAAGCTGCTCCTGGACTGAGCACTTCAGCAGCAACAGGACATCCCATTGCCTGGATGCTTAATCTAATCGGCATTTTTCAAATTGTACTTGATATACCTATAAAGACACAGACAAACTACAGTTGCCTTTCCTCCAAGGAAAGCACATAGTGTGCCTCTTTTTTTTTTTTTTTTTTTTAAAACTGTGGCTAAAAATTCCGCATGGTGCGTAGGCAGGCCAGATCCACCACCCTACTCTGGAAGAAGGCGGCACATACCTCATGAAGGCACCTTCGACACCTCATCCTGGACTAGTCCACCACACATGGGCTTTGCCAGGCAGCTTTTGAAGCCAATTCTCTGTGCAGAAGAATTCAAGATATGCTAACCTAAAAACAAATCTCGAAAAAACACTCCTCCTGCAGATCATTAGCTGAAGAGGGAAAACCAAGGTATATACTCTAGGCTCAGAAGATACCCACTTTCTGGGGGAAGACACAAAATACTGCCCTGTCAATGCTAGGGAGGAAAGATCTCCGTGAAACCCTCAGTAAGGCACCTATACCTTAGAGTCATCAAGAGGTGAAGGCCAACTTTATTTTCATTATCTTCTCCTAGATAAAACTCCACCTAACTGCCCGTGATTTCTTCAAGTGGCTCCTCTTCTGAGCATGCCTGGGGTGAGATCCCCTTCTGCTCTGTGCCCCTCTATACTAAGATAGACCAAATTCAGTTTTCCAATTTCCATTCCAGAAGCCAGGCATATAAAATGTGTAACTTACAATATTTGGCTTTGTGGACCAAAGAAGTTTTCATGAAGTTTGAAAGGCAGTTTGGAAAATTTTTCTGTTTTTGAAGGACTGAGCAAACTTTCTCAAGTCAGGCAACTGAGACAGAATTTTGCAGCTCCTGAGTCTGTCCAGTCACTCAAGCATAATAAAAACCCAAACATTACATGGCAACTTAACACATACTCTGTTGGAATTGGTGTTATGGTTCAGGTAAAAGCAAGATTTCTTCAGAGGAAAAGGAGTATCTTTAGAGGAGCAAGTGACTCAGGTTGTGAAAAGTAATGATCAAACTAGTTCTTCCTGTAATAAGGTAATCCTTTCTGTTCTTTTGAGGCCAAGATCCAATTGCCATTACTTAACCTGTTCTTCGATTTCACAAGTTACCATCTACTAACCTTTCTCATGAAACCATCAGTCGGTGTGAATGGAAAACAGCCAGCTGACTAGTTCTGAGGGACTGCTGCATGGACATCTAGTCTGTGTCACTAAAATGCCTGTTCATCCAATTAACCAAATTACTAAGGAGAACTCCAGCCAAGTGCAACACTTAGTGGGCTGCCATTACCAGAAGATCAGTGCACCAAAGATATGGTCTCTGAAAAGCTGGAAGTTTCTTCTGACCCTCTTCAAAGAGCATGGAGTTATTTTGTGAAGACCTCCAAGATGTGTTTCTTACCTGTCCACAGAGCAGTAATTCAGCCTGAGTTCAGTACACTTAGGTAAGTGGCCAGTTGCAAGAGTATAACTGAATCCATCCTTATTCTTTAGTTAAATTTAGGCAAGTGTCTGAAATTAAGCAAGCCTTAAAATTTCACTACAAGATATACATATAGGTTTTTATCTGCAGTCAGATGTTTTAGTGGCAAATAAGGCTGTGGAGCAAACTCTGCTATTGTAACTGTTATATTTATAATATTTTAATTATAGTTATACTGTTACAGTATTATAATTCAAGCATAAATGACAAGATTCATAAAAAGGCAAAGAGCCAGAAGCAGGAGACACTTTCTCAAAGCCAGCATGGTCAGCTGCTCCATGCTGCAGGCTGAAAAAGCCTCTGAGCACTGCTGGGAGAGCCAACAAGAAATTGGATCAGCCAAACAGGGAGCAGGGAACAAGAAGGTCTCGAGACCAGCCCCATCAGTGATCCCAAAAATCAGCAGTAATCTCCTCACTGGTTTTGACAGGTGCTGGCTGAGATGTTATACGTAAAGTCCCTGGCACTCCATTAAGACAAAACTTCATTCCATTCAAAGCTTTATTAGCATCAAACTTTCATGAAGACTACAGAATTTGATCTGAAATGTTGAATTCTATGAAAATCTGGCAGCCTGGATAGAAATTCTGGGCACCTGGCTTGAGCATTGCTCAGTTTTCTCCAATTTCATCCACGGTGCCGTTATTTATTTAGTTCTGTAAGTTTTTAGAGGAATGCTGCAATGTGAAACATATCACTTGCAGAGAGCCCTGATTTTGGCAGCCTTAACAAAACTGATGCCAACTCAATGCAAATCTCTCTCTGCTTGTTTGCATATATTATAACAGCAAAAATTACATTTTCTTAGAGGCATAATGAAAATATGCTCAGGACTAATACCAATATCCCTATACAAAACCTGTAGTAGCTGAATTTGTTTTTCTCATGTTGGTTTCGATAAGTCAATTATTTATAGAGTAACTGTCAATATTGTGTACTCGAGGTCGTATCAGCAACATAGAGTTATCCAGCAGGAATTATCTGCTTGATTTTTTAAAATGTCATTACACATCTTCCCTCCATTGGTTTTGGTACGTTTTTTGGATTCTGAAAAGCATTCTCTAAAACATTCACTGTATTAAAAATCAAAGAGTGCATTGTTGCATGCCTTTAATGACCTGAAGATGTCACACACAGTTTTGAAGCTGCACGACATAAACCAAAACAGGGTCAGGGCAGTCCTGCATGAGAGGGATTCTCGCAGTCCTGCAAGCTCTGATATCTTTGAAATGATTCAGTTTCTTCAGCAGGTTTCTACATCTGGTCTGGCTGAGTTTTTATTACCCACCAGCTCACCTAAATAGCAGTGTCCTGTTAAGCCCTCAGTTGGATGCTCGTTGTGTGGGGTTCTGGCTGTACTCTGGAGGGGAGCTGGCCCGTGCCTAGCACAGGAGGCTATTGCCCGTGGCTGCTGAGCGGGTGGATACTCCAAGGTTTAAGCCTTATGAACAGCTGACTTTTGGACAGAAAAGTAAAAATGCAAACTCATGCCTTAAACCTCAGGAAGTTACCAGTTCCATCAGGCACTGACTGACAGATCCAGCCACCCGAGGACTGAACAATATTCAAATATTATGGTTTGGGGTCATCCTACGGCTACATCTGGTGCTAAACATGCTTTCTAATATCCATGCATTTATATGGTCTAGATAAAGACAAAATGTTGACATGCTCTTGACTATTTTGCATACCAGCATTAATGTTGTTAAACACCCTGCCTTATCTTATAAACAGTAGGGATTAGTTTATTTTATATCCACCGAGTGTTTATTAAATGTATCAATCTCCAAAGCACAACCACTTATCACAATTCACCACAACCACACAACAAATTCCAGCTCTGTACCCGATGTTCATTCTCCTGAACACCACAAAATCTTGCCTGCATACAGCTAATGCAGATGAAAGGTAAATAGTATGAGTTTGCAAACATAGATCAAAATTAGGTGCTAGGCCGTGATAACCTACTCCCTAAGAAAACAGCTCTGGGTTTTACATTTCTGATGCATTTAAACAAGGAGAATCTAAAAGTTTTAAGGAGGTGGCTTCCCCTTGGAGCACATTGCCTTCGCACCATGAGATGTTGGATGCATTCCAGTATATGAATAGAATATTGAAATCAAAACAGGAATCTCAGCTGTACTGATCACAAGCCTATTTTTGCAGGTTTTCAGTTTACCTCAAGATGCAAACACACATCTTGAGGTTCCGCACTTGACTCAATTAGTGATTTATGGAGAATCCCTGTGCCTCAGCTTATGCCCCTCCAAAATGGTATTTATGTGATTTTCCTGGTCTCACAGATGCATCGTACACACAGACATTAGGTAAAACTGGTTGTTATTAAAAGAAGTTTCTCTCTTTCACAGCTAGTTAAAAACTCTAGCAACTTACTGCTTTATGTTAAACTAAACAAAAAGCAATCTTTTTTTTTCCTACTCCAAACATGAGCCTGGTTATTTCTCAACGGAAATAGCCCACCAGAAATCCCATGTGAGGTCTGATCCCGTGCCACTGGAGTGAATGGGAGCTCTGCCATCTGCTTCAGCATGAACATGAGATCACCTTGTGTTTCTGCAGCGAATCTGAAGCAGTGTCGTACCCTGCAAGCCGTAACTAAAAGGTTTTTATTACCCAGATTTCTGTGACAAGTACTGAAGTTGTTCAGTCCCTGAGGAGAAGCATTGGAAGAGGGACATGCAGTAGGTACCCAAACAGGAGGAAGGTGCAGGTGGGTAAAATGCCTGATGGCTGCACCGCCATCTCCCTGTGCAGCACCTTGTGCTCCGGTTCTGCTAGGAGAGGAGAGGGCAGTAAAGAGAAACGGCTTTGACTGCTTTGTCTCCCTGCTTTGCTGTCATTATGTGTGAGTTCAAGCAGCTCACTAGAAGCCAACAGCACTGGATTTCACTGCTCCTGGGGAGCCACCGTCCTGCCCCACACTCCCATTCAGCTCAAGTCCTGCTCCTGGCACTTCCCTGGGAGCCTGAGTCTCACCTAAACCCACAAACTGCTCTCCTGTGGTGTTTTTTCTCACAAGGACGTCATGGGGAAGATCTCCATCCCCGTGCAAAAAGAGAGAGTCAATCCAGCATGAAGTACTGCAGTTACACACACATCCAGACACATACCAGTGCCAAACACTGTCAGAAAGAGAATTACTTTTGATTAATGGGAAAGGGAAGCTGATTGTCATACAGCATAAATGTCAGGGTAGAAACCCAGGGAAGATAAAACATCACTTTTCAACAAGAAGGAAGGGAAGATTTCCATAGTGCAGCCTAAGATTACTGCTTAATG
Source organism: Eurystomus gularis (assembly GCA_013400335.1). Classification (NCBI taxonomy): domain Eukaryota; kingdom Metazoa; phylum Chordata; class Aves; order Coraciiformes; family Coraciidae; genus Eurystomus; species Eurystomus gularis. The sequence continues at coordinate 129,474 of VZZY01014216.1, read as the reverse complement.
CGGATGAAAAAAATATTATTCTGATCAGCTTCTTGGGAGATCAGGATATTTTAGCTTTTACTATCTTAAGGACTTGCTGTGTAACTCTCCAATGCACAGAACTCACCAAGATTTTCACATTTCTCTGGACTAGATCAGCAGCTGGTGTAAATCACGGCAACGGCTCAGACTTTGGTGGCACCCTGCCAATTTACTCCAGTGAAGGATTTGGTGCAGAAATGTTTCCCAGTGTATAAACTTCTGGTTATGATAGACAGTTTCTGGGCTCCAGCAGGGATTGGTGATCTGAAAAGGGGGTTATGGGAATTGGCAAGCTATGAAATGGTGTGGGAGAGCTGCAAATATTTAATTTCCTGTGAAATAATTCTCTGGTGGCTATATACATACATATGTGTGTATGCATGCATGTGTGCAGTTCAGCAACTTACAGTCTAAAATGAAAAGATTTCCTATTTCCCGTGAACCGCTCACGGCACCAATTGTCTGCCCAGGAGCGTCAGCAGGCAGCTCAACTCTGCTCCGTTTGCCCTAATACAACGCCTTCAAGATCAAATTGACTCCTGAGATGGCTTCCAGCTCCCCGACTGCAAAGCCAGTTATGTGTTTAAGGATGAAATATGCTGGGGAGGAGCTGTACTGGTTTAATGCCTCCAGAGAGATTCCAGACTTGTGCACCTGCCTCTCCCCATGCCCATAGCCAAATTTAAACACTATGGCCCCTCCGTGGAGAAAGGGGCACAAGTTAGGGCCACGGCTGTTCCCAGGCTATAAAAATAGAGACGGATGCTTGCCTGCGAGGAGGAAGAATGTGAGGCTTCTTTGAAAGCTGATCAAGTCCTGACACCTCCCGGCTCTTCACCTCGTTGGAAAAAGTTCTTGCGCTTTCGGTGTGCACGTGCACGGGGACACACACGCACCCGGCACAGAAAACAAAAGCTAACGGGAAAGCTACAGAGAGATGCTTCTAGCAGGGCTCAGAGAGGGGGGTGTGGAAAATGCTTGCAGTCAGCGTTGTTTGTTTTCAGCTTGGTTTGATTAAAAAACCCCAAATCAACCATCCAAAAAAAAAACCAAACAACCCACACACCACCAAAACCCAAACCCACTCCAAATTCGGCTTCAGAATTAATTGGGAGCAAAAAGAACACCAAATTTTGTGCATGTCATCTCCCTGCCCGTCGCCCCGGTCGCTCTCTCTCACAGAGCACTTGCAGGATGGAAATCTGTTGGGCTGTCTGTTTTCCACCCAGGTGGACAAACATATAGACAGGAGAGTGAATGTAATTTGCTGTTTCAGAGGAAAGCAAGGCCCACAAATGAAGTGAAATTGCTGATCCCAGGCAAGAGGGAACTCCCTTCCCCCTCCAGCAAACAACGCGCACACACCAGGTGCACACTTGCACACCCCTCCCCTCCAATTTTTAATTACGAAATAAAGGAAAATACAATATTTTTATATTGTCCTTTCAAGGAGACCTCTGTTTGCATAGTCGGATCCCCCTTCCTCCACACAGCACTAACATTAGTGTGACCTTTTCCTGCTAATTGGAAAATCTTACGGAAATAAAGCCTGTCAGAAAATGAGAAGTGTCTCCCCTTTAGGCTGGCCAAACGACCTCAGAGGGGGAAAAGAAGTTCTGAATTTCTGCTCCTTCTGCACACACTGCAAAATCTTTATTACTTCGGAGAGCCTTGAAACCCAGTAATGCCCCTCCAGTGCAAAGAGAAGTAAATAAATTTCTTCTTATGACCACTTTGGAGAAACACACAACCAGATTTACTCAGCAGGGATAGATACTGGACAAGATAATGAAGAGAGAATAAGAATATGATAGGGGTTTACAGCCTCTTCTGTCTCTTTAAAGTGTTTTAATCCTTCAGAAACAGGATATCGGGTCCATTTCCTTAAAGATACAGTATCCCTTCTGGGACAAGTAATGTTATAAAAACCTAAGATGTAACATCTATCTCACAATATTGATTGGCACTTTAGTGTGATAAAAGGGGTTGAACCTGAAGGGGAAAAAAAAAAAAAGAAAAAAAAAATAGAAAAAGGTAAACTGGGATTACTTTTTGAAGAATTGAAAAAGAAAGTCCCTATAACACCAGGTCAAACTTTCAAAAAAATTTTTTTTTTCATTGAATTGAACCAAATGCCATTTCAATGATTGTCTAGGCAATTCTCTTGATTTTTAAAGCATATAGATCCACATTTGTAGCTTTATTACCAGCTGGCGCTGGAGCTAGCTCCAGGCCCAGACCCAATACAAAGCACTGTGAATTCTTTCTATGTTCCAGCAGAGATGAAAAAGGGGAGAAATTTCAAATAAAGAGATATGCTTTTGTTATTAACTGCAAAGGAAACCCAATTCATTGGGTTCATTTGTAAAATGCCCTTTTTAGACAACATCACTTGTTTTTCAGAAGAGCTTTGAATGAAAACATTGAAACAACTGTCATCATATGGATATAGCTACAGTCATTCCTGAATTACTCAAAGTTAAAATAACAGAGACACAAATACTGCAAACAATTATTCATTTGAGTAGCTCTTACTCATACAGATAGTCTCATTTAAGCCTGTAGATCTGTTTCCATGAGTTAGTGGGACTGGGCTTGTATTCTACAGTGAAGTTAGCAAAGCCTGTTGCAAGCTCCGGACACAGAAAAGCTGCTCACCAGCAACATCTGCCAAAGAAAGACAAAGTCTTAACATGTTTCACCTTTGCATCTAACAGCACACGAACTAGCACAAGGCAAGACCTCGTTTGTCTTCAGACGAGGCTGCTTTGCTCACAGATGTGTCCTAACCCAGCAGGTTTCTCACAATCTGCTTCCCCAAACCGGGGGAGACAGCCCATCAGGTCAGACCCAGCTCTACAGGGCATGGGATGAGCATGCAAAGATGCTACACCTGAGGGTAAGAGCATGGTTGCAGGACAAGACTCAGTGCCTGTAAAACTTACAGTTCTGCCCTAAACACCATTTTTTTTCCCCTCTGTTTATTTGAGAAACCTTTGGAGCAGGCACAGGCTGCTGTAAAAATCTACCAGCTTGGGAAGGTAGTATCCTCTTTGCCTGCCCTGCACCAGGACCTCCATCATTTCTCTGCCATGCAGAAGCCCATCTGGCATCTACCTGAACCCCAGTGCTATCCCAGGACTCAGCACCCTGGGAGAGATGTGACCCAGTGCGGGAGTCCCAGTTGGGAGTTACACAATAACGCAGAGCAACTTTGGTGTTGTTCAAATCTGTTGGCGGTTTGAGTCCTGTAACTCACTGAAGTCAACAGTTTTTTCTGAAGAGGATGAAATGACAGTCTCTTCCAAGACACATATGCTTCATCTCAATGCTATTTTCAGGCTGGATTTCAGTATAGAGCTCAAAATATACACTCTAGTGATCACTGTGCTCCTTTCAAAGGTACAAGGTGCCACCAGGCAGGATATCAGCAGGATATCACTCCTATTAAGGCATGCTCTGAATACAGGTAAACACTACCTATGAAATAATCCTTTTGCACTTTGGGGTTGTGTTGCTGCTGGGACCAGGAACAACGTGTCCTGCATCCTAGAGTTCATTTAGTGGCTAACAGCCTGCAGAAAGATGCAGTTTAGCCATCATGCTGCTGGCTTGTACCAAAGGATGCTCAGCAAAGGCGGGACACCCATGCAAACCACAGACATTGTTATGGCTGAACAAACTGGATGGAAAAAGGGCACACAGGTTTCTCCCAAACAAACTCTCCCTCTTCTCTTGCCCCCCTGTCTTTGGCTGTGTCATTTCACCCTGTAATTTCTCACACAAGATTGTAAACTAGAGATGTACAGCTCATACGAGGCTCCCCAGAGCTTGTACGAGCAGCACCATCCCCATTTGTCAGGGATATACAGACACCCTGCCCACACAAACTAGGTACTTGCCCAGAGGGCCTCGACTTTAGTGAAATCTTTATAGGGCTTGAATTATTCAAGCCTTGACCTTTAGCAAATCTCTCAGTCAATGCTAGTTAATGTCCTTTAAAGTCATTGACCTTAGGTCAGGGACCAAGGGGGTGCTTCATCAATGAAGACACACAGGTTCAAAATCAAGAGAGGTTTTGTGGTATATTTTTAAGTATCATGGAAGAGGACTGCTGGCCACATGCAGAAGAATCACCAGTGCCACAAGACACAACAGCATGGGCAGGAAGCTCCCAGCTGCCCTCTGTGGGATTCATCTGGAGTTAGGGAAAACCAAAGGCTCCTCTGAACATCCAGCTCTGCATCTGGGATATGTTTGGACCAGGGACGTTGTTCAGTCCACACCAAGGATGAAGGTCAACCACAGCATCTGCAGTCAGATCTCCAAGCCCTCTGTACAGGGAAGGGAAGTAGAGGGTGGGGAAACAGCTCTGCCAATACCTCCAAGTGACTAACAGGTGTTACTGTTGCTGTATGGTACCAAGCCCAGCACACACATTTTGTAGACAATCACCGTGCACATGTGTAAACTTTTGTTGAATGGCTTTCACCTCCCAAAGCAAGCCGACTGGTGGCAGAGCTCTTAAAAGCTGAAGTTGGCTTGGCAATAAAAGATGTCTGCCTCCTTTTTCACTTTCTCTTGATAAGATTACCTCTTGCAAAATGATTTCAACACCATTTAGAAATAAGCACAAGTATTATAACAAGCCTATCTTTCTGGAAGGATGGGTTTTCAAATGTGCGCATGTGTGTATGCTTTTTGAAGGGACACAAAGTACTTTTCTGAATATTTCACAACCTTCATTAACAGTAAGGTTGTCTGCATTGCTATAAACAGCAAAAGTTCTGGTTCAAGCCTTCATACAAGCTCAGCACTTTTAATCTTGGACTTGAAATTGGTTCATGGGACTAGGTGAAAAGCCAGTTTGGGGGAGTTTTCTGCTTTCTTCAAATTGTAAAAATGTCAGTGGGAGTCATGAGGTTAGACTTATTGGGCAGGCTTCTGCCCTGATTCTAGCTAGGGGAATTATACATAATGAATTAACCACATGACTAATTTTACCTCATTTTCTGTTCTTGAAGTGTCTGCAAGCAAATTAAAATACTCTGAAATTATTCATTACCTAGAAGTACTTGCAGTGAGAGGGATTTATTTCTCCCTACTTCAGTCACCTAAAAGTTAAGTGTTTAGCTAAAACAGTTTTCTAGGTTTTCTCTAGAATTAAGGCAGAGAGAAAACAATTCACCCAATCCCAAAGGTAGATGTTGAAATTAGGTAGCTTGAGCCACCCTCTAGAGGTGCCACTCTCCTTTGCTACAGAGATAGCCTAGATGAGTAGCTTAGATGGGACATTTGATTTTTCCATAGCCAAAATTAATTGAAATTAATCCTAACCCACATCATTTATCAGAATGTAAGTGCAGAGGTAAGCTTTTCTGCAAAACTTTGCTTGAATGTTCAACAACAAGCAGTTTTTCATGGACCTGGCAGATTCTGCTTTTGAAAGTTCCAGAACACCCAGCAACCACTGGAAACATTAATAGTTAAGGACCTAAATACCTTAAAAGATGGGCCCACCTATCTTATTGAATGTTTCTGTTCTCTGAATGGATGAGTTCAATTCACTGAATCAGGCTTCAGGGACAGATCATCACCACTGATGACTGCTCTTGTGTTTCACTTCTTCCATGAACCTCTTCAGGTTGAACATTGGTAGAAAACAAATGGGAAAGGGGTATGATGAATGCAGCTGTAATGGTATGAATTTGTTTCTGATCAGAGAAAAGAAAGGCCAAGCTTTTTAACAATTGAAATATGGAGTTAGATTTCTAAATTTGTCCTGACTTTCAGAAATGAGGAGCAGCCACTCTATCAAAATGGTACCTGCAAAGTACTACTCTGTACCTGTAAAAAATTAGCACATTAGACCATCCATTTCAGGAGCCAAGCTTAGCGCCACTATGGGACTCACAGCTCCGTGGAAGAGGCTGCAATCACCTTAATTCTTCTAGAGAAGCTACCCCCTGCATTGGTGGCAGAGGAGCCTCAGGGTCACACTGGGTACCAGCAGGAGGAATATTTTCTCACCTTTAGGGGTGGTACTTTCAAACCAATCCCCATTTTAATTGCATCAAAATGTGAAAGCTTTACCTGCTCACAGGAGGTATGTGGCCAAGGCACATATACTGCTTCGAAAATGTGGGAAGCTCCTGTAACTGAATTTGTAGACATTTCTGTGAATCCTGTAAAGTGGAATGACTTTCAGAAAGGTAGGTAAAGGCTCTAACAATAAGATTGGAGACACTATTTTAGTCCCAGCACTGGCTCTGCTCTGCCAGTGTCACCAGGAGATACTGATTTATCTCCCCATCATGGCTCTGCAAGACCAAAACGCAGCTGTTTTCCAAAGCTAGCCTAACCAAAAAGGGCTCCTTTCTATATCAAAGCCTTGGGAATAGCAGAGCAAGGACTTATCCCACCCAGCAACACTACGCAATTCCTTCTTCAAATAAGCCAGCTGCATCTGCAGGGGAAACAGTCGCCTGTCGTTTTATAGGACCTATTAATATTTTGCTAAGACCCTGCGAGTTGAACAAACAGAAACACTTCTCGGTGTCTGCGCTGGTAGCTGAAGCTGGCAGCTGCCCTGTGATTGCCGGCTTTTCGGCAGTGAAACTCCTTTTTGCTGCCGCAGCCTAGCGGGACCCTTTTGGACCGAGTGCAGCAGTGTCTGTTTGACACCACATGAGGGAATGTGAATTGTCAATTTGTTGACAGTGTCATGTTGCCGCTACCAGCTTTCCCTGCTCTTTCTATTTGGAAAGAGCTCAAGTCAGTCTATTTCCCAGGCTGAGCTTCCTCACATTACAGCTCTGCATGCCCAGAAGAGATGCAATCAGAGCAGAGTTTGCTTTGTAACAGGGAGAGAAGCTCTTTCTTTTAAAAATACTATCACTGTTGTTAGTGCTGGGAAGATTCAGGGGAACTTACCGCAGGAGCAAGCTCCTCCAGACCTTGCCCATTCCCCCTCCCCACACCACCACCAGGCTAAGTGAGCTCACGAGAAATCCAGGAAAGTTTTGTCTTTTGATAATTCTCAACTTGCTCCTGCAATGCCATCATGTCCAAGCAGGATTAGGAAACCGCAAAGGCATGAGGCTGGAAAAATTACTGCCTTTCCCCTCCCAGCTGGGTTTACTGATGATCTCCACTCAAGGTAGGATTATTTGCTATTGACCATCCTTTCTGAGCTATGTACCCACCTGGTTGGCAAACTTGCAATTAGAAACAGGATTTAAAAGCACCTACATCTGTACACACACGCACACAAATACACCTAGCTTTACTTGTAGGCACTTCCAGGGAAAATTGAGTCTAGACATGGAGCTGATAAACAGATTTATGTGCTATGAACAAAACCCCACCCTCCTCCCATGATTCTTCCAAGCTGAGGGCTGTTGTCTGGAAAGGCTCCAAAAGCCACTTCGGGAGAGAAAAATACCACCAGGAGGTGGGCAGCAATGACAGGAACTATAGTCTTCCTCCTGCCTGCGGCAGAAGGTAACGCAGATTAAAAGATAAGGTGTTTGCAGGGATAAAATTTCTAGGTGGCAACATTATCAAGATAATCTAGTTCTGCTTTACAAACTCCAGGAGTTTACATTTAAAAAAAAGATTAAATCATTTAGTAATGGGAAGGTATTTTTAGATCATCCCTGTCTGAAGCATCAGACACCATGCAGCACGTGCAGCCTGAACTAGCTGCCCTGGGAAGCTGCTGGTGCAAATTTCCAACCTGCTAAGAAGATTAACGAGTTCTAGATAGATGCTGGAGCATGTTTCGGGCCACTATTAGACCACACGCTCGTGAATTGCCTGCAGCTGCTGCTTCTGCTTAGTGACTAGATGCTGGAGCCTTTTCAGAATCAATCTCTAGTTACAACACAATTTACAGCCTGCTAAATTACTGACTTCAGCTCTCCCACAGATTCCCAATACAGAATGCATTCTAGATTTCAAATAAAAAGAAAAGAATGGCAGCTATATACATTTAAGTTTTTTCACATTGTTTTCCTTGTGTTGCAGAAGAAGGAAGAGAACCACTCTGCAAATCCAGTATTTCTCCTGTGCGTAACAAGCTGCCATTTCAGGACCAATATTGCTAATGATCCTTCTGCTGAGGTCCACTAATTTCTCAGTGGCATTGTCGATGTAATGGGACTTCCACTTACGGGAAGAGAAATTACTGTCCTTGCTTGGAAATACAGGCTCTACTTGATGATATTCCCGTCTCTATTTTTAATCTTTAAATTAAATAGGAAAAATCTGAGATATCTAAGCAATCAGAAGTGAGATGACTGTTGTTCTTAATTATAAAAGCCAAAGGTCTCTTCTTTACCATCAGAGGTAGCTTCTGGGTTGATGCACATACAAGTCAAAAGTGACAACAGTAGACGGATGGCACAGCAGCAGTTAAAGAGCTTGAGTAACCAGATTGCTGTGAAGTGGAGCTAGAAGATGTCTCTAAACCCTCTGCATTTGTTAAGGAATTAAATAGCAAATGTGCTGCTGATGGGCTTTGCCCTGGTGCCTCCTGTTCACCACCCTGGGAATGCAGTGAGCATGGTTTGCTTAAAACCCCTTTTAAACCAGAGCTCCCTTCCCACAAACAGGCATGTATCAAGCTGATGGAGCACATTTGTAAGAAACTGCTTTACACCTTGAAGACTGAAAGAATAAATCTCCTTAATAAGCTCTTAGGTTTTCCTAGTGATGCAGATTGAAGTAATATTATAGAAATGTGTATAGTTGTCAGTAATTTTACAGGAATGAATAGAAACTGCCAGGAGGACTCATTTGTGAAATAGAAACATTTTGTGTGATTTTTTTTTTTGGTGTTGAAGACTCTTGCAAGGACAAAGGTTGTATTCCTAGCACACTGATCTGTGCAATAATTGTAGGCTTCCTGGGATTTCCTTTAACATCAGCCCTGCTAGGCTGCTCTTTGCATCTCATACATGCATGGGATATTATAGCAATGCAATTAACACTAAAGCAATCAGTTGTAAGAACTACATTCACAGAGCTGAGGAATGTGTCTGTGTTTTTTCTGAGCTAAAATCCCAACAATGCAGGCTGGGCCCCAAAAAAGTCACTTTAACTTGGAAATCTGGGAAAGAACATTATAGAATAAATGCGTTGAGTCCTTATGCCAAAGTTACTGCAACCATATCTGGGGCAAAATTCTCATTTATTGGTGTCTAATAAAACCTGGCTGTTTATTATGGCAGTGTGACTGCAACAAAACAAATATCATTGTCTCTCTTTTTAAGAGCAGTGTTTTTTGGAGATGTAGCAGCAGCAGGAGTGCCGGGCTTGACTAATGCTGTGGGTATCTGCCTCTGGGGAGTGCAGATGCCAGGAAATAGCTTTGGAGGGTTGTGACTAGTAGTGATCATACTGGATATTTTAGGCATATTAGTGGGCACTGCTCAGAGTAATTCTGGATTAACTCTTTTACTTATCACTGGTATAAATCAGAGCATCAACAGAATTTATGTTGGTGGGTTAAATATAAAGACACTCTAATGTTTGCTGAAAATTTTACTAATAATTTTACTAATAATATATACAAATTGACCTGTTAGATAACCTGAGCACAGTGCAGGAAGTGGAGAGGCGGTTTGAGAACCGTTCCTGCAAACGGCGCATCTCACTGGTTCAGAGGGAGTGACCGATTGACAGTGCCATCATTTCTGTGCATCCCCTTTCCCATGTAAAGCTAACCTGGAAATGTGACTTGTCTTCTTTGAATGGGACATTCTGTGGGAAGTCAGAGCAAAATTTGGCCCTGAGACCTCTTTGCTTCCTACGGTATAGTAAACATGGAGGCAACATCCCCTGAAATAAATTAAAGTGCTTTTGCTATAGTGAATTTTTGAAAGGACTTATAAAGTCTGATTAACTCAGGCTCTTTGTTCACTATTGCATGAACAACAGCTTCCATAGCATCCAAAACCAAGTTTCTAGCTAAATCCTCCTTTTAGAGGAAGAACAACTATCTTCAGAGAAAGAAGCTCCCTGCCCCGGCCCTCACTCCCATCCCAGTGTTCAGCTCAGCCCACACACCCGTGTCACCTGCCCGCTGGCAGATAGAGGAGGCAACTGCTGAGGATCTTGCTCCTTGGCCTGATGTTCCCTTGTAGGACTTTACCATCAGTCAAGTCTGGCTGACATCAGCCAGAGGGTTTGAAAGGCATTGGTGGAGAAGAGGGTTGGCGGAGAGCGCAGCCACCTGAGCCTTATTACATTAGGAAACCAGGTTAAAAAATCTGCTGATAGAGGCTGGGACAAAAGTAGACGCAATGTCAGTATCTGTAGTGCCTAGATTTTGATATGCAGTAGGTGTCTGTCCAGTATAGTTTGTACAAACGATCACTGTTCCACTCCATTAAGTCCTCATTAGAGCAGCATACTGCACCTTAAAAGTATCTTAACCTTAAATTACCAGTATCCGAGCAAAAGAGAGAAAAAATAGCACATCAGGACCTAGTCAGAAAGATCCAGCACATGTCAATTAAGACAGCCAGCATGTTTTAAGCCACAGCTTCTCAGAAGAACATCAATGTGTACCAGGATGCTGGAGCTTTAATAATTCACAATTTCCTTATTGAGGTCTGATGATGCTAAAATAAGGTGTTGAGGCTTGATTAGTAGTAGGAACATAGCAGCTTAACCTCTAACATTTAGCCTTCTCCTCTGGATCGAATTACTGATCTTTATCTTGTTGAGCTGTGCTAGCAGTTGGCTTGGGAACATTACACCTTTCTAAAAGCTGTCAATCTTTGTCAGTGTCTTTGCACAATGGATTGGAAGAGCTATTTTTAAAGGACTATGTCACCTTTTTGTAGGAATTGGGTTTTTATAGTATTTCAAAGATTTTTCATACATGTTGCCACATGCTCAATATCACCTACAGGCCTGACTGAGAATAACTTCTATTAATTTTACTATGATTTCTAGTGAATGAGTGTGAAGAGATGAAGAGCCATCGGAGGTGGGGAGGAGAAATTGTAATTTAAATTACTCATTAACATGCCAATTTTTGGCTTTCACTTTATTTTTCTGTCAAGGGTTCATTTCATTTTTCCCTAGCACTGTATCATTAATACAGTCTTACTTTAATGTATTATTTTAGCTAAGAGTAGTAACAAAGTGGTGCAAATATACAACAGAAAAAATTACTAAAATTTACATAAAGTTTTCTATGGAAATATTGAAAGACAACGTTATTAAATTAAAGACTGGTCTTGGCAAAGGATGATGTTCTTTTGCCTCAAAACTGATCTCTGCATTTTTGTAAGGATGAAAAAAAGCTTTACATGGAGGACTTTTCCAGCCCATCCAGAAATCCATGTATAGACTTCTGGCAAGGCATGAAACAGCACCAGCTTGTCCTTTTAAACCAGTTTGCAACAAACAATAGAAGTACATGTACAGTTCACATCAGCTCCTTTATAAACATTTCCTTCTAGGACTAGGGTATTGACACACCCTGCTTGTTCATTCCTCTTCTTCACAGGGGATATTGGGCTAGATGTAGTCAACCATACATAAACTATTTCTAATGTTTCTCTCTGTACTGTCTGTAGTATCTAGATACTACATCTACTCAGCTTTCAGTGGATGCTAAAATTCCCTCTGAGGCACATTCCCACTGATATTTCTCCTACTAAACTTTTTAATCTTATACTGGCAAGCTAGATTGTAGGTGTTTGTTTATAGCTGCAGCAACACTGGAGAAGGACAAAACTGTTTTCTAATCAATTTGGAGGTCCTACTCGACTACTTCACTCCTACTCAGATGTGAAACGAAGCATAATTTCATTCAAAGTACAGTGACCTAATGTATATTTCTAATCTCTAATTTAAACTTGTTTATTCCAACTTTACAACATACAGAACTGGGAAGATAATTTGGCCCAGTAAGTTAATTTGAAAAAAAGATGTATTTATTCCTATCTATTTCTGCTGCTGCCATTAATATATATATGCTTGCCATGAAAAGTACTTTAAAACTCAATAAACCATCATACTAAAATAAGATAAAATATTTTAATAGTAACAATATCTCTCACTACTATGGGACCTTTCATGCCAAAGTACCCTAAAGCTCTTTATAAATATAGCAAACTGATACTCACATGCTTCATCTACAAAGACCATTTCACCCACACTGAATGGCAGGGACATGCAATAGCTTTTTTCACAGTTGGCAGCACCTTAAGGTAGCTGACAAAACAAATCACAGGTTACACAGGTAAAAAATAAGAGCATTTCTGTCTCTGGGAAACATTTGCTTTTTCCTTGAATGAACATATCCATTCCTTCAGCAGTTTATCAAAATCAAATTATATAATTGCAATTCTTTGGCTCCATATGAATTCCTCAAATACATTCCCTCATCCCCAAAAGGGATAACACTTCCTGTTCTGAGCAAGCATCAATATTCTGTCATGGAATAGGACACCAGAAGTGATAGATTAAGTCCTGGAACACCTCATACAGAACAGGTTACCTAAAGCGTAGTGTCTGCAAGACCATCCACACCCCAGAAACATACCATGAAACCTTTCTGCCCTGGTAAATAAGCAGTGAAGACCTATCAGAAATGCTGAAGCCAAGGATAAGATTTTTTTTTTTTAATCCTGTCCCGCTGACAAGAGTCCCATCTCCCTTCCAAGCCTGAGCACTCCCTGCACAGTGGTCGTCTCAGTCTGCTCCCCCTCCTACCAAGCTTATTAATGGTTTGTCATGTATGTTCCTTGATAGGGATGCTCACATCGCTAACTACACTGCTAACAGGCACAGTGGCAACCACAAATAAATCAAAATATGGCCCAGTAACCATAGCAGGGCTGTGCTGGGAGGGAACATGCCATAGCCGCGACCCACCCTGCTCCCACCTCTGCAGCAAGAGATGTTGTCCTCAAGCCTTTACACCTCTGTTTTTCCAGCCCTTTATTCCAAGACAGAGGCACACACGGAAGTAAAGACCCTGGAGGCTAGTGAAGCAGTTTGTTGCAGCCCTGCTCAGCCCTGCCAGGCCAGCAAAACACAGAGTGGGAGCATGAATCAAAGCTCCACTGAGCACTCAATTTTCCCAATGTGTCACCATTACAGGAGCACCAGTGCTAAATAACTTTGTGGTGGCTCACTGTGAAAATTAAGGTCACAATGGCCTTCTGTTTAATCTGTGGTGTGATGATCTCCTGGTTCAACAGCTGACCAAACGCCACAGGAACAACATTTCAAAGCTTTTCATAGCTGCTTTTGTGTGTTTGAGGTTTTATCTTGTTTTGTTGCCTTTCAGTGCAATGCTGATAAGGAAGATATTTTTTAACTGGAGCTCTTCCCAGGGGGTATGAATAGGCAGAAACTGTCCCAAATCTGGACTAGTTTTCTAGTGCAATGATGAGGGTCACATTTACAGCAGTATCAGACACTGAGAAGTGCTCTCAGCTCAGAAACCCTAGAAGCACTCTCAGCAAACCTGAAGTTGCTTATCTTTTTCTTTTCCTGAAAACCTGAACGGCAGGACTTTTCTCTTGAGCTTTTGGCTATAATGGAAAAGGGAATAAGATTCCTCGAAGTAGAAGATCAGGAACCCCAGCAGAAAGTGGAATCCAAGTACATGACCTCCAGCCACCCACCATTATTGCTCAGGGAATAACTTTGTCTTGTGATTACATTTAGGAGAAATAAATTAAATGCTGCATGAAATACCGACATACCAAGGAACTTCTCCAATTTACTCAAAACAGTTCAACGCCTTTTTGGCTTTCATTATCCTCCTGTCCCCATACCACAGGGAGCAGCCCTGGCTAAGCACTATCAGTTGCATCCAGTGTTTACAGCACTTCTGACCTGGCAAGCCCTATTTCTTATTGCCATATGAAATTCCAGAGAGGAATGAGATCACCATACTGTGTAGCAAAGATGGCTCATTCTCATTTCGTGATGTGGCTTATTTTAAATATAGAGGTATCAATGGAGACAAAAGAAAGGTCCCAGAGAAAGAATTTCTGCTTGCTTTGTTGTTCTCCTGGAAAACATAGGGCTGTGATATTGTGGCATTGACTGCCAAGACGACTACCAGATTGACTGGTAAATATGTATTTTAGCGGGGCTCAGCAGAACAATATCCCCTGTAACGTAAGTCATTCCATTAGTAAGACAGAGGTACTTGAGGACATTATATCATCTTTATTCCTTCTGGAAGGGCCTCACTACCATTACTATTAAAAAAGTGCTTCAGAGATTGTAAATAGATTTAAGTAACTCTGACAAAACAATAGGATCTGGCTAAAGTGTGGGATGTTTATCTCATCTGTCAGTCTGATATGGGATAAAAGCCACAGCAGCCATGACAGGCTCAAAAGCACCTCTCCATGATAATTGTTTTCCTTCCACTATGATGCTTTTTTTACTAGTACAGCATACTTGCCATATTTGTATTTCTAAATAGTGAATGGCTGATTACAGCAGATGACTGTACCCCTCTACTATTAAGATACACAGTTTTATGAAATGAAATTCAGCAGGTCTGAAGTACTGCCAAACCCAAATGGACAGAATATGAATCAGGCCCCATGTCTCCCTCCCTTCCTCAAATCAAAAGACTGATTGTAATATCGTGAGATTTTACAATTAAATAACAAACACCACCACCACCACAAAATTTTTTTCAACTGTTTCTAAGATTCAGTGTACCTCCACATTTTACCATCAAGTATTTTTCCATAAACATGAAAACCAGGCAATATACCTTGGTTTTTTTTGTTTTTTTTAAAATGAGACAGCCCTAGACATTGGACAGAGGAAAAGCAAAATTCACAGGAAAGAAGTTCAAAATAATCTGAAAATGGCTGAGCCTCCCTGGGCTGCATGGTGGTCAGCACTCGCTGGCCATCTTAAAATTGTGACTCAGCTGAAGGCTGTCAGAGGAGTGTGATGTTGTTGGCCATTGATTCTCTACAGGCTACACACCAAATCAACAGTCCTGTGAAGCTGGATTTCTTGTCTTTCTTTTCCAAAGAAGGCAATCAAAAGCAAACAATTTCTCCTGTTTTCAAATTTTACAAAGTTGATATCTCCTGTCACTGCAGCTTCTAAAAAGTAGAAGCGAGATACAACATATCAAAGACCAATTCCCCTAACACAGCACTTCTATGCATGGCCTGTCCTGCAATAAAGATAAAATGAAGTACGAGCCTACAGGAAGAGCAAGCACTTTACATCCTCACTGCTCCTGCATGCAACAGTTAATATCACTGAAAGCATGTGTTGTTAGTGGCACTAGGTGCACAGGTATGTGTGCAGGTGAGAGTTAGTCATGCAAATACACATTTTTACCTCACCTTCATTTGAGGACTTCATAGGGTTTAGCTATCATGTTTCATTCATGGAATATCAATACAAATTTAAATCAATTTAAATCTTTAAATACAAAGCTCTCTCCCCAAAGTGAGAGACAAGTGATTCCTCCTTGCTCTGATCACTTCACTTGCCTTGAAATGCATGGCACCTTTAGGATGGAATGCTCATTCATACTGCAGATGCCTCTAAGAAAGCACAGAAGACTGATATAAAGAGTTGGGGTGTCTCAAGAAGAGATATTTTAAAAAGGAGTTAATCACGTAGACTCAATCTGTAAAACTCTGGTCACAGTCTTGGAAAATACTCAAACTTTGGCTTTGTTTCAAGAACCTGCTTTGGTGGGATCCCATTCAACACAATTTATGCAACACCCAGGTCTCAGTGAAGTAATGACAGCACTTGCATTCAGGTCTTTAACCACACACTTTGCTGAGTCAATGTTTATTCTATTAATACCATGGCATCAACAAAAATATGAAGGTTTCCTTAATGGTGGCCTGTCATTGAAACAACCACAATTTTCTCCTTTATGTGGGACAATGTCAGAGAGCTCCTCACAGCAGACTGGATGAGATCTCCTAGTCATTCACAGCAAATGTAACCCTCGCCATGGTAGTACTACCTACAAGATGTGATTAACAAAGCAGGCCTTGACATCTGTTCATGTTAGCAGCATTTATGGGATTTCTAGTGGCCAGGACACTCATTTTTTTCATCCCCTCTGAGCAGTAAATATTTAAAATATTTGGTCAGTATTTTAATACGTATGTGACAGAAAAGTACTCTGTTCCCTTCAAGCAATAACTGCAGCCACACCTTCACCCTTTCTCTATGCTCAATACTTGCTTATAGATTAAGATCAATGTCATAAAAGACTGACAATACATTGTTTTAAATCCCTTGAACATTATTAACAGCCAGTTAGTTAATTTATCCATATGGGAATGTCTAAGAATTCATCAGAAGTACTACATCCTAAATTTCTGATTAGTGAAAAGGAGAAATACTGTACCAGTCACTCAGTTAATTCACTGAAGTGTTTTATTATACGCGCAGATATTTGGTATCGAGATGTCATATTCCCATAATGAACACAATAAAGGATGAATGACTGGTAAAGCTTTCAGCTCACGATACCTATAAAATCTAAGTGTTAGCAAGGTATAATATACAGATTAATTTATAGATTCCTATTAACATACTGCATGCTCTCCTTTGTATGGCTACAACTTCTCAACCGTGGAAGATAACTTTCGCCATATAACCTCTTAGTTATGATTTGCATCACTCCACACTGCTCAAGGTGGGTGGCTGTGAAACAGGAGCCCTGCGTGTGGCAGATGCCTGGCCACAAACAAGAGAGGCTGTTTGGGTAGATGTAGATTTTATAAAATCAAATAAATCAGCCCTCTTGTTAATAGAAACCTGTCAGTTTTTGTCACTGGTTTGATACCTGGAGATAAGATATTCTTGAGCACTGTAGACACACTCCCATGGTTCCATTGCATTCAGGGAGAGCTGGGTACCGGAGGGCTAAAGCAAAGCCTGGGCTTGGAGCTAAAAAAGCAAGCCATGGTCTTAATCGTATCTTTCTTTGGGAGGGGAAGTAATTTTCTTCTGGTCATCAATTTAATTCAACCTGGCATCTAAACAAATAACTGACAAAGAAGATTTTTTTTTAATAATAGATGTTAAAATGCGAGTCCAAACAAAGGAAACATACCTACAGAACAGCTGCTCTGAGTATAATGTGTATCATTAACTGTTATATGTGTCTGTTCTAAGACCAGAATTACAAAAGGCCGAATTTTCTTAAAAGCATGTTAAAATATTAATAGATATCTGAAACAGTTTTATTGCATGTGCTGCCAGTCTTATGAAAGATTACATCACACGGGAAAGAAGGGTAGGAAAAACCGCCCAGACACTAGTGACTTGCTGCGCTAAACAGGATCATGAAAATCTAATAGGCGATAGTGAGATTGAACAGTATCGCTGGCAGCAAGTCTGGCATGGAGGGGCTTTACCGGGAGCACTGGCAATAAATTTCACAACATCCAACATGCTAATTCTGTAAATCTAAGGAGGAAGTACTTGCAATCCTACGCATTTACAGACAGGCTACAAACACCAGCACAGTGGAGTTACAACAGTGGCAAAGCCATCTGTTATCCAGGGTTTTTTGTCATAATTGACAAGAAATGACTTTATCACTTGTAAAGACAAGCTATACTGAAGCTAGCTCGGAAGTCAGTCTCTTGAAATTATCCTTCCTCCATTGCTCACACTCATCAGGTCATTTTTGTGTGGTTAATTGAGTGCTAAGGCTGCTTTCATTAATTTTTCACTTGAAGCAGCAAAGCCTCAAAGTATCTATTTGGGGTAGAGGAGATGCAACATATTACGGTTAGGAGAAGTAAAATGCGATAGTGGGTTTGATCCCTTGCCCATGTGTTTCATTCAAAGGTTAGTCAATGACAGCCACAGGGCTTGAAGCGCTGGCAAATTTTGGGTGAACTTGTGCAAATCTAACTATGAACTTGATCCCAAGTCCACTCACATACATTAATCAAGCACTGATTAAATAAAAAAAAACCACAACATCCTGATTCTGCTCCTGTTAAACAGTTATACTCTTCTATTTAAAACAGAGCAGGCCTCTCAGGCTGCATGCATGCTGATGAGATGTTTAACAAAATTCCAACCAGCTTTGAAACCGTTCTGCAACCTGAGTTGAAAAAGCTGCTAGCATGACTGAAGTCATGCTCCACCTGAAAAATATTCAGAAAAATTTTGGTTCATGCTGAAGTCTTGAGGTATCTTCCAGTCTTATCCAGGTCTATAGACTAGGTCAGGGAACCAAAATTTTAGTACTGTTCAAAGGGAAATATACCATTATATCTTGTCTAATTTTCTGCATCGCAGTGAGACAGCAAGGCAAATGGATTTGCCATTTCACCGTGATTTCGTTGAAGACTGTCTCTGCCCAAATGGCAACGCCAGAGGAACAGCAGTAACTTTCCCCTGGCAACACTCACCAGAAACCTTTCAGACAAAATCTTCCATCCAAATGAGTTAATTTTAGATTGCTGTATTTTAAAATAAAGAAAACTAGTCCTGCATGGTTTAGGTACTACCTTTTTCTTCTGTCAGCTGAGAAAATTCCAAGTCTGAATACTTATAAGAACAAATTTTCAGCACTTCTCTCTTTTGAACTTGGAGACAATATTAAAACAAATTCAGCAGAAAGGTACAGAGCTCAGAGATACCAAGTAATTCTGATTTTGAAAGCATATGACACAGTAGCTCGGAGACTCTCAAACTGCCCCTGCCTAATAAAAGGTTTGGGATTATGAATATTCAGCTGCAAGAAAAGCTTCAGCAGGAATTCATGTTGTATTAGACACTAGCTATAAGCCACACAGCATTCATTCCACTCCTTCCTGCCTGAGCTGTTTTTTTAAGCTGCTATGATTGCAAATTATAATACTGTACAGACTGGAAAATGCAAGTCCACTCCAACTGAGGAACCTGCCCAGAGTTAACCTGAGATGCACCAGTGGTGGATGCCATGCCAGCACTTAATGCTCCTCCACAGAAGCACTGACATACTGACCTTGTCTCACTTCCATGGGCATGGCGATGAAAGGCTGAAGAGCACAAGAGAGAAGAGTCTGTCTCAAGTTGTGTTATTCAAGTGTCTATTTCTCTCATGTTCCTCTCCTCAGCTTGAATGATCCTCATCACTTTTTAAAAATTATCTTTGTGGGAAAACACTTAGCCTCAGCAATTGCTCTAGAACTATTATTAAATTGTGTTTGTAGAATAATAGATAAAGAAAAAAATCAGTTGTAGTATTCCCTGGCAATATTTTAACCAATTACAGCACCATATGTACTAAATGGAGTCATCTGCTTTGGCCTGTGACTCCATTTCCAAGGTTGATAAATGGAGGCTGCCCTATGGCTTTCTGTTGGATGGGCTAGGGCACTGAGGTCATGGGCGGTAAACCCCCGTGGTCTCCTCAGATACAGGAGATACACTGAAAAATGGAGAGGCTCGCAGAACTGTGATGCTCCATAGCCAGTTAGCAGTTAATTCCCAACATCGGCCTATTAGGCTAGTCAAAATTTCAAGAAACAGATACTTGGATGTGCCCAGGATGGAGATCAGGAGTAATGAGGCCTCAGCCTGCCTAATGGAGAGGGGGACAGTGTGGTGGGGACACCACACCTGGGTGTTTGATGCACTCATCTGAAAGACAGACACTTTATGAGCAAAGGGCATTTGACTGCATCTTGGACAGTAGTATTCGTTTTCTCCAAGTGTGAAGATTCATTTGTAATGGTGGAAACTGTTCTGAAGGTGAAAAATGCCTTAAAAACATGAATCTGTTCATTGCTGTCTTCATTGCCCTAGTTGCAGCTGGCAAGTGGCAGCAGAAGAGATCCATGCACCTTCATGCTATGCTCAGGTTATGTATGAACCATGTGATTTCCTATTTCATCCCTCCTTATTGGGCTCATGTTTCCTGTAAAGGGTTTTGACTAATTGTGGTTTTGACAAGAACAGCATCACATGCTGCTTTGTGAGCGAAGAAGTTCAGGTCAGTAAGTCAGACGGTCAGTCTGGAAAACAGATCCATATTCCTAATCCTTAAGGCTGATATAAAGCAGAGATAAGTGTGTTTGTGATGTGGAGGTTGCTCTGGGTAAATATAATTTGAGAGAAACAAAGTCTTGAGAGAGAAGAACTGGAAACAAGATGTCCTAGTAACAAGGATTTCTAAGAAGTGGATCATCTGATTTTATTTTTTTATTATATTATTACTTTCAGACTTGGAAACAACTATCTAGCCTCTCAATTTATGCTCAGGTTTATGGCCTTCAAATTGCAAGAGGGATATTTCCCCCCCCCCAAATTTACTCCTCTGACCACTCCTCCACAGAAAGCTGTAGGTAAATAAGTTTCTAGCAGGAACCACAGAAAGATTGATTCTCTGCCTCTTTTCTTGCCCAGGCTGTGAAAAGCCTCCAACCACAGCAGAAGAGCCTCCTGCCTTGGAAGAAATATCTTTCCAGTTCAGCTTGTTATTCAAGCACAAAGTGAATAAGCTGTGCTTGAACTTTGAAACACCAGAACCTGAACTAAGCTTAGGAAGTTGCAAAGAGCTTGCAACTCACTTGTCTAATACATATTTGGCTCAGTTACACATTTTCCAGTTAAGGTATCAAATACCATATGACACCATATAATCTATCTTTCAGGCATCTTCTGCAGCAGCACTCTCTAGTTCCTCTGCTTCCTGCGCTCATTTTAGACCTTAAGTACATCTTCCATCAAAGTATTTAATGGCAGGGAGATTTTCCAATAACTCACAACATGCAAACTCAAGACTCTTGTTCAAACAACTGCAGGCAGTTACAATAGCCCCATGATCATTCTGCAGCTATTAAACTCTAGATCTTTTTGTCTGATTAGCAGCAGAGGTATTTCGCCTCAGTTTATATTTCTCTCATTTTCTCCTCCTCATAATAAAACATATATCCTGTTCAGCCACTCAACTTTGTTATTAATATTGATCAGCTATAGGGAAAGATTGATTTTTATATATTTGTTTTTATTTCAGCTGGGCCTTTTTGCTCCCAGTGCCTTACCAGCCCCACCTGAGCATCCCTGTGCATGTGTTGTGCAAGCCCTCTACAGCAACGCCTTTGAACTGCAGTGCTACCTGCTGCCAGCCAGGCTGGAGAGACTTGGCAGCAGCATCACCCTGCTTCCCAGCACCCTGGAACCCACTGCATGCTCCTACTGTCACCAAGAAATTGTTGTTTTCATGGAAAAAAAATTAAAATAATCTATTATGTAGGGGATGCTAACGAACTGCACGAAAAGAAAACTCTAAGAGTCTGCAGCGAGCTGTCTTTTGCAGCCAGCTTTGCTAATTTTGCTGTTCACCATTACAGCAGTTCTGCTACCTTAATGCTTCCTCATAATAAAAAGATCTAGGGAAAACCCCACCAAATACTGAGTCAGCAAATCACAGATTTCTTCAGGGATCCATCTCTGCAGCTAAATGAACTCCCTAACTAACCTGAAGGGTCAGAGAGATCAAAGTTTGAGCATGGCTTTGGAGGTAGCCACAGGGACTTCCCCTGGACGGGGTACCTGGATGCTGCACTGGGTAGGGAGGTGCTAGAAGCGCAAACCACAGGGAAAATTACATGAAAGTAGCTGACAAAAAGAAAATTAATTACACAGATCACATCCACAGCATACAGACTAGGTGTTACAGGCCTATTTCTACATGCATAGTCGTGAAAACCTGTGTAGGCCTTGCTCCTCCCCCAGCAGCTCACAGAAACCCTGCAGACAGTCTCTGGCTTTGGGAATCTAAATACTCATTTTAGAAACACAGATTAGGTGTGGATGCTAACAAATATCAAATTCTGGCTTTTCAGTGAGTCAGGAGGCTGCTCAGCCCCTCCTGGCTCTGCTACCAAACACACACACTGCAGTTCCTGTACCAGAGCAGAGCCACACTGTTGCTTGCTATTGTAGTTTCTCTAGAATGATGTAAAATCCCAACCTTCCCTTTATTCATATAGTTTAAGTCCAAGAGACATTCATATGCTTTTTTTCCTAGAGTAACTGAAGTTTAATTGCTAAATGATTCTTCAGCCTCCAGATTTGTTTCTCATACAGAACATCTTCTTCTACAACTGTTTTAACTTTAAGGCAACAACTAACTGCAGATGTATAATTTATTAATAAGTGCTTGTCTTACCAGGGAAAGTTAATCCAGGTTATCAAGGCTCTCCAAGGGAAGAGCTCAACTGAACCAGAGACTTCCAAGCACAAGCACCATATATATAAAGTATCACACAATATTATTTTATACTTCCAGCTTCAAAAGGCTGTGTATTTTTTCCCATTAGACTAACAAATTACAGCAATTGTGGTCAGTAGTGTGGAGGTTTCTCTGTGGAGCATTTGCCCCCTGGGAGGAAGGAAATCAGAGGGGTGTTAAAGCAATATTATGCCTTCCACTCCATGTGCTGAGTTGCCTGATAACGGTTAGCTAAGAGAAGCCATAAAACTGCCATTACTACCACCAGTGGGTGTTACTGTATCTTGGTAGCCCTCTTGCAAAGAGACAGAAAAAAAGATAAAGAAAATCAGAATAGGAAAAAGGAACTAAGTGAACAGATAAGTGAAATTTAAAACACCATTCTCTGCCTGAACTTGTTATTTCTACAAAGTTTTTTAGAAATACATTGCTTTGACTTCAAATTCAAGTGCTGTTGAATCCATTCAGGACGAAACATTTCCTCAAGCTCTCCCTCACTGAGGTCCCAGGTAGATTCAAACCCATCTGAAGAGGCTGTAGGGCCTCTTATACTTTTTTTGGCTGGATTAGAGTGTAAGGACCAAAACAGTGTCAAGCAGCTGCTCTGCTTGGTTTTCCCAGCAATCACTAAGAGAAAATAGCTGGAAGCTGATAAGAAAGCCTGTTCTGGTGAGACAGAGTTCTTTTTTCTGCATTCAGTGTGCAGCTTGGGTATTTTAAATTAGCTGAAGAACAACCACCCAAACACTTGGTTACTGGTCCTGAGATTCCGTTTGGGGTCTCTCACTGTTTGCAATACACAAGCTTCTATTAACCTTTCTTATTATAATGGTTCTGGCCCTTGGGCTGGTCTCACCACCTTTGCAGCACTCATTGTAATCTTTCCTAAGGGAAATAGAGGTCTTGCATCTTCTCTGCAAAGACAAATGCATCCCTCAAAGAGCTGTAGAAAAATAGTTTTCTCCCATTCCATTGTAAAACAGCATTTTTGTACCCCCATCACAAAAATATAAAAGCTTCAGAACTTTATACTTGGTAGCCCGGGAACTGTGTGTCATATGCATTTATATTCACAGTGTACTGTGTATGACACACAGTCTACATCATACACACGTTGTATATAATCACAGTATAGGTTATATCAGGTACCTAAATGTCTCAGTGACAGCATTTGTCTAAACACTAGACAGGTTCAATTTCAAATTGCTGCAGGTTTCAGGTGTATGCAGATGTGTGGTTTCACTTCTGCTGGATCTCGTTGCAAAAGTAGTGTCACAGAACAGGTGTGAATCAATAATATTATTGAATTGCCTGAAGTATTAGAAAGTGGGAGCATTTGAAATGGCACAGAAGTAAAGAGGACATTTTCATTACATGCCTCACTACATGTTTCCTTGCTGAGATATAAACTAAGCTTTGTAAACTTTTGTGTTTAAGTACATTGAATATGTAAGAAAAATGCCTGCAGCTGTGAACCACTGCAGTCTTACACATAACTGACAGAACATGTTTTGAACATATAAATTATCCTGCTGTAATCCATATTTATCAGAGTCATCCCAAGCTTTTAGATAAAGAATTATGCATTAAATAAATACTTGTGAACACTTGCCCTTTAAGGCATATCAAAGCTTCATTTAACCACAGGAAGTTTCTTTTGAACAAAAAAAGCGTACTGAAATATACCTTACATAATATACCAAAATATACTGGCATATACCCCATAAGATATGCAGAACACAGGTAAACAAAAATTGGATCGTACCAACATGCAGCTAACTCATATCTTGCACAGTGACTATTTTGTGTCAAAAAATGTTGATGGGACAAGCTTACTCACAATAATAACTTATATTTAGATAAAGGAGAGGTCATTTTTAGATAATGTAGATAACATCAGGAGTCTAATCAAGCAGTAAATGTGACAAGCTACAAACATTCTTTTTCTGGATGCTACATGTATGCAGTGCAAGCTCACCTGGACCCCACTGCTTACAACCGAGACAGGTAAAGAAAAAATATCACCTCTTTCATTACATTTCCCTGAGTCTCAGGCCTGTGCCTTCAAGCAACAGCCCTGGTCTAACAGGGGGTACCCAAGATGAAGCCAGGAGCTAAACAGAGCTTTCCTGAATGCCAGCCTAGCAGTGACTCTCACAGCACTACACACAAGCACGGATTCTGCTGCTGCTGCTTTTGAAGCCTGTGGAAATCCTCATGCAGACATCAATAACATTGTGAATTTACCTATCAGCTAGAGGTGGATTTCAGTTCTAAAAGCAGCAAATCTAGGCTCTTTCTCTCATTTCAATGCCACCCAGAAAGTACACTGTCTGGGCAGGAGGGATTCCCTCAGCCTGCTGACAGCAGAGATATTTTGCGATTCCAGCTCCTGCTTTGTGGAATTTGCATTATATCCACATTTATTACTCAGCCCCATTTTGGTGTCTGAATTCTGGAACTAAAATTCACCTTTTATTGCCAGATGTTCATATGACAACGTGAAATGCAATTCCTTACCCTATGCCCTTTTTAACATGATTTTTTTTTTTTATGTCAGCATAATGAAAAGCAGTGTTTTAAATCATATGTCCAAAGAATGTGGTAAAATTGTCAAAGTTGAAACATTTTAATGGACTGGGAATTTGAATGTTTGTACTTGAAAGCCTGGTTTATTTTGACAATATTGCTTTTTCTCCATAGCTACCTCTGACCTCCAGTATTACTCTCAGTGGATTATTTTTTCACTGAGGGAGATGCTTAAGCATGGACCAGAGTAGATAAGTGATATGGTCAAATCGCTACTAGCAAACCCTGGAATTACTGACCACTTTAATAGCTCCTGCTGACCTCCAGATGAAACTTCACCTTTGGTTATTAACATGTCTCTCTACTTTTATGATTTTTTGGAACATAATTTGTCACAGTTTTTATCTACACAGAGCAAGCGTTAGGCTTTTAAAAATGTGAGTTATCTTTTTACAACTGCTAACAATTACACATCACAGAGCAGACCAGTCTGAAAACCAATTATGAAAAGACCTGCATGGGAAGTGCACTTGGTCTTGAAGTCTGAATTATAGATTTCTGAACTATAACTGCGCTACAGCATGTATTCAGGAATGGGAAACAAGAAACCAAACTTTGAAAGGGCTTGTAAGATCAGTGAGATAAGATAAGGGTGTAGAAATTAATTGCCCTTGTTTTGTATTAAAATCTGATAAAGAGCTGGCAACGCTGCTCAAGACCAGAGCAAACAGCAGGGCCATGTCTTCTGTCAGAAATTAACGTCTGCAATCTTATGGGCACCTAGCTCTGCGTGCTGAAGCATGTGGTACAGCATCCTTAGCACATAGACCCTGGCTGCCCTGGTACCATCCGAGGCTTGGGAGCTTTCAGGGAGCCCTTCCCACAGATGCCAAAGGGCTTGGCACCAGCCCTGATGATTCAGAGAAATGACATTTTGCAACCAGATTGTACAAGTATAAGCAACTAACCTGAGCCGGGGAAGTTGTGCCAAAAGGCTTTCAGATGATCAGAGCAATATGCCAGTCAGTTAGAGGTCGATTGACCAATTAACAATTAGATTTGGAGAGCAGGCATGTCATTTCAGATCATTATTTGCTGAAAGATCAACTATGTGGAAAGTTTTAATTTTAAAAGAGGTATTATTTTTTTTAAAAAAAGCCATACTAGTGTTTCTAAGCCCAGCTTCATACCATGAGGCACTGGCAGTAGGTTGCAGCCCTGGGACCGATTGCAGCTGGCAGCGTGACAGCAGCACTTTGACAAAGCCTCCAGGAAACCAGCCAGGGCTTCCAGTTTCATTTGAACACTGCAAACACTGAGCTAAAGGCACGAGAGCTAAATGAGAGCAGAGGAAGACTTTGTAATAGGATTGGGGATGAAGGCTTTCAAGGTGAAAACTCATCAGCAATTAGTGATGAGAGGCACCTCAGAGCAGGGTTTCTTTTCTAAGTAGTGCAAGATTCAAAGTGGATGGTGGGAATTTCCAACCTAGTCCATATCTAATTATATCCAACTAAGAAAGAATTAAAGTATCTCAACTCAAGCCCTGGAGACCTACATTTGTTCAGTCTCTTGTAGCAGATTTGTTGGCTTGAGCCCCTTGAATGACTCAGGGCAGTTTCTGGGCAGGAAAAGCCAGCTCACCTGCCCTGCCAGACAGAGATGGATGGGCATCTGTTGACAGACACTTAGCGTTCACAATGAACCCTGGCTGCAGGACAGCCTTGAGCCTTTCCCAAAGTCTTGGGTAACCCCCTGTTATCTTGTCTTCATATATGGTAGGAAACCAGTGCCCTGTTGATCGCAAAGAAAATTTACAGTAAAAAAAGGTTATGAGCAAAACTACAGAGGTATCAATACCATGGCAACCTTGCTCAGAGTTATTTTATTTGGAGGGTAGAGGCTATTCTGGAGAAAAATATGCTCTTACAAGAGTATCTTAACATTTAGGGCCATATAAATAAAGGTGAACAGAGTCTTTGAAAGAGCTTTCTTCGTGTCTGCAGCAGGGAGGGACTGCTTCTTTGCTTAGAAATGTTATTGTATGATACACATGTAGTGCAAAGGCATCTCAAGTGATGCCATGGTAAAACATCAAACTAATGGACCTGATGCCACATGCAGTAATTCTCATAGCTGCAGCAGCTTTGTATTTTTTTTTCCAAAACTATATTGATCCAGGGCTCACAGGAGGGGAGAAACAGAGCAAAAGAGGCAAATTAAATAAACACTCATGAAAGCAGTTCATGTCTGAAACCGAAATTTGTGAGTAACATCCTCTGAAAGTCTAACAATGTTACAGGCATTTTTGGTGCAGTTGGAGAATACAAGAAGCTGAACTCTGAAAGTCATAGTTGTTTTGGATATCTGTTCTTGCTCCAGTGTAGGACCCCTCCCTCTCCACTCAGCAAGTTCAGCAGCCTAGATCCTCCAAAACACTAGGGCATCTCACTCTCCTACTAATGTGAAAGGCTCTGAAGATGCAAGCTTTTGGGCTGCCAAAGCAAGGCATTTCCCAATGAAGCTTTGCCTGTGGCCTGGCATCACTCTTGACACTCTCTGCAGTGAGCCAGACAAGCAACAAAAGTCTTACCAACAATCTGGCCCAGTGTATAAAACACATCTTCTATCTGCTTTACAGTCCAGAAAGAATTAATAGGAAAATCACCATGAAAAGCTACAAAATGTAATGGAAGCATAGAAATTTCCTTTAGAATATTTTAACTGTCCTGTTTAGTCAAACCTCCCTGGATCTAGCCTGAACCTTGCTTCTGCTAGGTGATTGGAAACAGCTCTTCTGTGAAACAATTATACACCATGTGTATTGAGAATAGTTTCTAGGAATTATATTAAATCATAATAAATCACAACAGGTTGTGACAGGCTAAGCCTGTAAGTGCCTGAAAGCTATTCATCCTGGACATTTATAGACAGCCTCGCACATGAGGTCTTGCTAAGACATACCGAGGTAATAACCTCCACTGCACTTTTCCAGGAGGTAAAATGTCAGCATTAAATAAGATATTTGAGACTGGTGTGTCCTGCAGCACTCTCTTCACAAGCTGTGCATTGACATGCCAGTCGGGGCAATCGTGGCCAGTGGTGGGCCAGGAGCCCAGGAAATGCTGCTGTGCCTGAGTAGGTGGTAATCTTCCTTTGAGTCAACACTGAAACCAGTGTGCTAACACCACACTTCTTAAGGTCTCATCTTGTGGATATAAAACTGACATCCTGACTGCCTCTGATTCTCAAAGGTTTCAGGTTTGAGGCTTTTTTTTTTTTCTTGTTTTGCTCTCTCTAAGTATATAGCTGCTTAACACAAAAGTGTTTTGGCCAAGTTCTGACTCGGAGAGCAGCACTTTCCCCTGGTGAACCTTCCTGCCACAACATTGGATGCACAAGATTAAGTTGGTCCTTGCTGCAGCGTTTTTCCCTAGACAACTCTATATTCAAGTATGAAGGACCATTACTCCTGATGTCCTTCCAGCAGCCCAAACACCCTCTTAAAGACATCGTTGCCTTGAGGGTAGATGATGTCCTTCAAGCCAAGTAAACAACCTTCATATGAACAATTTCTGATATGTTAGGGAGTACCTTTATTAACCAGGATAGCTTCAAGATTTCAGTGACTTCCAAAGCTCTCCAAGAACTTTTCTCAGGAAAGGTTTTGGGCAAGGGGCCCAGGTAGTGATTACCACCAAGCCTTAGCAGTCTCCCATAAATATTCAAGGAGTTTCAGTGCCCAACATCCTTTGCATCACTGTGCTTTGCATTACTACTGTCAGACATCTAAGGCACACTCTTGGTTTCTTTTCCAGAAGAGTGATGGGGGCAAGGTGGGAAAGCAAGACAGAGGAATAGGGAGGGATTTAAGAAAAAGACTGAAAAGATACACACATCTTAACTTTCATTTCTCTTAGCAGGCAAAGTTAGAGTCAGGATTACTTAACCAATACTTTTCTGTCTAACCACTGATGTCTAAGTCATTAAACTGAAAATCTTTGAGAAGCTGTGGCGCTCATGCTTACTTCTGAAAGTGCTTGACACTTCTACAAGGAACCTTGGAACAAAAAAAAAAAAAAAAGACTTCAAGAACTGAACTGACAGGTAGTGTAATATGCAGGGAAATACAAAAACAATGCTACTCTGACACCAATGGTGTTCTCAGAAACTTCACAGCCAGCACTCAGGAGTGGTGGTGGACACCTGAGCTCACATTCCATTCAGCCTGCACTAGAAACTGCCTCCTGTCCTGGAGCAGGAGTCTCTGCCCAATGACAGGCAGCAGCGAAAGCCCGAGGCTGGGATCTAATCTCGTTTGCAGCTACGTAAATCGACAGGAGATTCATCCACTTCAGTGGAAGTCCTCTGGATTTACGCCAGAGCAACTGAAATTAGAAGCTTGCCCTAAGTGGGCGGGAGCTCATTATAAGACTAAATAAGGAGTGAGTCATTTTCAGAATTTTAAACTGAAAGGAGCTGCATTTGGCTGACCTCCTTTTTTCCACGCTGACGGCTTATTAGATTATAGCAGATAAGAACCATGCTTTCTTACTGGTTTTTCATGGTGACATGTTTGTGTCATTGACAGAGGTGGAAACACTGGTTTAAAAAGAAAAAATCCAAAGCAAAATGTTTAAATAGCACAGTGTTTTTAATTGGGAGTTAATTTTGATATCTGAGGAGACAAACACTGGCTCAACTTACTTGTAAGTTTTTCCATTTAATCCAGAATACATCAAGGGCCAAGTGACCTAAGAGGAGCTGAACATGAAGAGACAGGAAATCTTAGTGGATTGGGAGAAGTTGGTTGCTGCTTTGATAAATGATAGTCAGTCTTAATTATCAAGTTTGATAATTAATTCTTGTTAATATCAGTATTAGTAAGACACTTGACTAAAAAAAAGAAAAAAAAAAAAAAGATGAACACAGAAGAGTCACTCACCCTGCCCAGCTCCAAAGCCCCATTCTGATTCCTGCTCTGGTCTCCCAGGTCATAAATTCTTTCATCTTGCAATCCTGTCAAGGAGATGTTAAGGCTCCTACTGCCCAGGTATTTTAAAAAGATGACTCTCACTGATGAGATTAGGCTTGAGAGTGAGACAGTCCCCTAAATCACTGTTGGCCTTGCATCACTCAGTAAAGCAGACATTAAAATTTCCAGGTAGAAAAGGTCCTCAGGGTAAGGATTCTGAGGCCACGTAATTTGAGATTCCAGATCTACTAAACCTTGTAATGTTTGCTTGAATACTCATTCACCCAGAGTGAGATTGTATTCAAAGTAGTGGCGAATAGAAGAAATAATTACAGTTGTCCCACAAATGAAAACTCTAAGGAGACGTGAAAGAACAGGAAAAGACCAGAAAAATCTCTTCATCAGATTGGAAGGATGAGACAACAGGGCATACAGTTTGGTGGATCTTCTGAACCTTCCAATACATTTTTATACTAGGTCTTGAAATCAATCACGATACAGAAAGCTATTGAATGGGATTCCTCTGTGTCAAGGGCCCATTTTCCACAGCAATGATTGACATAACCTGATACTGGCTCTGAGGTGATTGTAACCAACAACAATCTGGGGATGCAGTAAGGACTATGGGATTGTTCTCATTTGTTCTTATGACCACAACTCCAAACACCAATTACATCTGGCACAAGCTACCTTTTCACAAACACCCCAAATAGAGATCAAAGATTGATCTAAAGACCTGAAAGCCTAGTTCCAAGTCATTTAGCTCAAAGTTTAGGAGGCAATATGTTGATGATTTAGAAGGACCTACATGGGATGATATTTTTGATGCTCAACAAAGAAAAGCGGAAAACAACCTTGGAGGCCTAATATATAGATAAGGAGTAAATGCAGTTTGTTATGATGTAAGAAGACTGGACACCTGCCAGAAAGTCATCTCTGCTGACCAGAAGGCTGAGGGCCACTGCTGATGTTACTCAGTGGCACTCATGGCTGTGCTTTTGTTGTTTCAGCAAGGACAGCTCAAGGGTGCCCAGGGAGAGTACACAACCATCCTCACACACACCTCAGTGCTCTCCAATGGCCATATGGGGCAGGCAGACCCTGCAGAGGCTGAACTGACTACCTACAAAGACAGTACAGATGTTAAGAACAGACTCCAGGACAAGGCATAGGCCAAGAGGATTTTCTTGGCTGTCAAGTAATTCCCCCAACACCATGCTCAGCTTCCTCACAAAAACATTGGGATTTGCCTTTAGAGGACATCTCAGTCAGTTCACCCAGAGGTGAGTAGTTTAGGAATCTCCTCCTGGTTTCTACACGTAACCAATGGTGTAAGTACTGCACAACACTTGTCACTAGGGCAGAGGGAGCGGTGTAGGTAGGAAGGGACATTTCTTTGAGGCTTGTATTCCTTACAGCTGGTGCTTTTACCCCCAGCCCTTTATTGTTAGATTTGAAAGTATCAGGCAGCATCACAGAGGGATCTCAGTCCTCTGCTCCTTCCCCAGCCTTCTTTCCACTGGTTCCAGTATACTGATACAGAGGCAGCATTTTCCTTCTCCTCTCCTCTGACCAAGGAGGTTGAGGACTCCTTGATTTTGCAGCTTATAACTCCACAATTTTCTACCTCTTGCTGTAAATTGCAGATTGCTGTTGACTGGGAATTACATAAAACCAACATGTTTAATGTATCTTCTGCTTTTAATATCTGAAGGAACTCATTCCTTTCAATCTTGGCAACATGTCACAAAAATACATACAAATATGGCCCCACTCCTCCTGTGGCCATGCACAGCAGAGCCCCTGCCCCAGCACAGGTGTGCTCAGAGCTTGGGGTGCTGTGTACCAGCCACCTGCATCCCAGAGGACATGTTGGTCCTTCCTGTGGTGGCTCAGCCCAAGCAAGGTACTGGCTGGGCACATCAGTCTGGGCAGTCATTCTGGCTTGGCTGCCTAGCTCAGTCCTGGCTGAGGAACCTGTAGAACTTGCCTGGCTGCCAGAGGAGCAGCTAGAGACAAACTTCTTACCTCGTGGCATTGCTGCTTTTGATTGGGGTTGGTTTTGTGTGCGAGCTTTGCTGCTGACTAATAGCTTTGGGCAATTGGCAGGGGAAATGAGACCTCACTGAATGGCAAGGTACAGAGAACTGAAATAACAAGATTATACTAGTAGTTCATTAAAACAGATGAGAGAGATTAGTGTGCTTGTTACTATGATAAAGCAAAATTGCATGTGTATGAAACATGCCTAGACAGAGCTTTTTAAAAAATTAACATCACAAAATGCTACCTTTTTAACGACAACTGAAATAAAATAAAAAAGTCTGTGGAGGTATACATAGAATTTTTCCAAAAGAAGAGATTTTTTTATATGAGATACACCTGGAAAATTAGACAGATTATAGAAGATAACATTTCTCCTCTGGTTTATGCTTCCTCTCCTATAAAAAGCCCCTGGATAGGACAAGCAAACCAGATCCACCCTTCCTCTTTTATATTTTGAGAACCTGTGTTTTATTCCAAAGAAAAGCAGTGGGCTCCACTGTAAGTGGACTGAAAGACAAGGGAATACTTTCACTCAGCCCTTCCACCATGGTCACTCCAGCCCAACCCCTAAGTGCTTCTCCCAGTCTTTGTGCTCTCACTTTTATCATCCCTTCTGTGGTGAACCGACCGCGACACCTTCACATCCCTATTCCCTCCCACAGTAGGACATGGAAGTGCTGCTAAGCAAAGAGCATGTCACTTGAGTGCTAATGTGTGGGATACCAGTATAGTAAGCCATCCATTTGAAAGGGTCAGGAGCTAGCATAAACTAGCAAAAACACCTTACAGTACTCTGACATACCCTGTTGTCTTAGCTTACAGGAAAAACAGGTGTCAAACACAGCGAACAACTATCTCCCAGTAGACGTATACAACTAGTGACCACTCCTTGGGGCTGAAAATCTCAGCCCAAATGTCAGGGTTTAGGGTCAGGGCCATCTGCTAGACCTATAAGAGATGCTCTCTGCTAACCCCTCTCCCCTCCCAAATGGGAAGAGAAAGGGAAGAAGGGAGAGAGACTTACGGATTAAAAAATCTACAACAGCTTTAATGAAAATAATAACAAAATTGAATGTATATCAATATATACAAAAACAATACGGAACCCAACACTGCTCATGGCAATTCCACCACTGTCACCACCAGGGTTTGGACATTTCCTAGTTATGATACAACCCCAACTCAAATTTTTATGGAGTTTAGAGGGCTTTAAAACTTGGCTCAAAACTGTATCTGATCTTTGTCATATAAACTGTCCTTCCTGTAGCATGAGGCAAGCGAAGGCACAAAAAATGCTTTGGGGAAGTTTGAACTGAGACTTGATTTCAGATCTGAACTTTGTCATTCAGGCCTATCTCTTCCCTTTCTTCTTTTCCTTTGTGTTAGCAATACACACTGACTTTGTAGATCAATGCAGAAGGCTGTAAATGATGCATGAAATGAAAAATCCCTGTCCAGCCAGCGCACAGAGAGAATACAGACAGTGCTATACTGTCATTGCTGTGGTATTTGCTGCAATATTCACAGCTAGAAAAGCCCACTAAGTCCCAGAACAATGCTGGACTATTTTAAAGTCTCAAGCTCTTTTTAGAGGGAGGGGAAAGAGGAAGGGAGAAATTAACTCCCCCTTACACCCACCTTCTTTCTTTCTTTGTTTCAGAGAGTTTTCACAAGAGCAAACCCTGCGCTCCCATACAAATCTTTCATTATTTCTCACCCCCCTAAAAAAATTCCTTGCCTTTCTTGAATGGGGGCGGCAGGAGAGGAGGAAAGAGGAAAATAAAGAGATCATATCAAATAAACAAATGCTTTCATCAAGCCAGCTCAGAATGTATCATCAGCTACACTGCACTAAGACTGGGACTTGCCCCTCTTGAGCAAAATATTCTTCAGCCCAGATAGTGGCCATGGACTCCCAGCCAGAAAGCCCTACCAGTCTGTCCCAGCTCCTCACTCCCAAGCACAATGGTTGTTACAGCTGGACTCGATCTTAAAAGTCTTTTCCAACCTAAATGATTCCGTGATTCTACAAAGGAGGATGGCTGTGCTCAGAGGTGCTTGAGCTCTTCCCAAGCGTGCTCAGCCCATTCCTCGCACCTCTAATGCCCTGCACTGGCACTAGGGATGATGAGTGCTTGGCAGCACTATTCTTCATATGGAACATTAAGCTGAGGTCTTACACACTCCTGAACATTAAACATCCCATGATAGTCATGAAGAAGAGCTACGGGTTTTATTAACCTCAGTGTCCTGGACACATTGCACTAGGAAAGTCATCATTAACCTACCTTAAGAATACAGGCAGGGGCCCTCTTTGCAAACTATGCTCAAAGAGCTACAACCCTATGAAACACCTTTAATAATTTAAAGCAACTACCAAATGTTGCTATAAAGGATATAACCTCACCTCAAGGAAGAAAATCTGTAAAGACTTTGATACAATAAAATGCTCACTGTGTTCAGGTCCAAACCTTGATTCTTTTGCTAGTCAATGCTTAACCATCGCAACCAAGCACTAACTCTTTTCTTCTCTCCTGCCCCCTGCAAAAGCTGGTTCATCTCAGCTTTTACCTATTTTTCGGATATCACTTGCATCTCAAACCATTAACAACATAAGAGCACATGTTGCAAACTCTTCTGAGAGAGCTTAGGACCAAATCATGATTCCCCAAGAAGTAAATATATATATGATTTCTTAAAAAGGTCAGACAAGGGTTTGTTTTTTTTATATAAAAAGAGCAAAGAGAAATTAGATTTACCTGCTTGTGCTGTATTAATTTAAATACAACCTGATTTAACCTAGCAACAAATAATATTTGAGTGATAACAGATTTTGCCAAATGTTACAGTCACTCTCACATTGGTTGATGTATTTATAACCTGTGCCTCTAACACCAAACTCCAAATTGTTGTCAGCGCACAGAGGAAATAAAATTACTGGAGGAAGTGGAAGAAGGGGAAAATAAGAGGCTCGCGCAGTACCAGGACTCCAATCTCTCTGCTCATTATTACTTTGTGAACCAGCTTCTGCAAAGAAAAAAAAAAATAAAGAATAACCAGCCAGATGAGTGCTATTTGTCTTGCCTGGGATATAGTCAGGAGGCACCTCACACCTCAGCGCAGGGACTGGCATGGCCAGCACACTCAGCTCCTGAGGACAACAGCTTCTCCGCAGCCCCAGGAGCCAGGCGCAGTGCACACCCCAGTGCACCCCCAATGAGCAGGATGCGGAGCCCTTCACCAAGCTCTGCAGGTGTGCATCCTCCAATTTTCCTGCTCATTCTCTCTTTGTTGCAAAAAAGTATAACAAAAAGTTATTTTTGGCACTGAAGTCAGCAGTTGTGACTGAATAGATAAAGGGAGCAGAACTGATGAGTAAGGTGGTCCCATTTGCAGACACATCACACTTTTAAAAGATGTATTTTGGCTTTCCATTCTCCTGAAGCAGACACTGAGGGTCTAAGGCTCAGTGGCCACATGCAGGCACTTGCCAGTCAGGGAGGCACTTCTTACCCCTGTGCTTCAAAAAAGCAACTGCAGCCTAGTGAGACCAGTGCTACAGAACCCACTGACATCAGTGGGAGTCAGACACCAAGAAAGCGAAACTGGGTTAAGTCAATCTCCTTAAAATTCACCCTTCCATGGGCACACCAAGAAAGAATTTGCCTTTTCCTCTTTTGCAAAGTGAAAAAGGGGGAGTTTTATATTTACCAAGATTAAGAAAACTTTTTTCCACCCTCCTGCATTAATTTACTGTTGCCCAGAGCAGAAGTTGGCATCTGTGTTTTCTTACAGCAGCAAAGCATCCTCCAAACTCAAGGATGCAGGGAGACCAGATGCAGCAGTGAGGGAATGGCAAAGGACACTGCCTCTCTGGGCTCAGAGCACAGATGGTAGGAAGAGGAGAAAACTACCCACGAACTCTATTTTCCATCCTTGTCTCACCAGAACCCAGCCATGGGCTGTGGGCAGCACCCAGTGCCTGTCATGGGGCTGAAAAGGAGGGTCCCTTTACAGACCCCAGGGAAAGGCTGTCCAAAGCCTCTGTGCAGGCAGGGCCAACATCCCCTCCTGTGATAAAGCAGCGATGTTTCAGGCTAGAAGTGTTAGCACTTTGAAATGGTAAATCACAGAGTGCCTCTGTTAACGCTTTACTCCACCGAGAATTATTGTAAAGCATCGACTGTTATTTACATTCATTTTTTTTGTGGACAGAGTCACAAAGGGAAGAGAATGACAATAAAAGCACCACTACATGTAAATGCAGAGCACAACCTGGCAACTTCACATGGCTTTCACTTGCTGTCACCAAACACTTCGGTTCCATTCATGAGCAGAGCGATCTAACAGCCTGGCATGATTATTAGACAATAAGACTCCTTCCTGTGTCTCCTTTAATTTGCCTTGATAAATATGCAAACCAGGAGAGGAAAAAGCTAACCAGGCCTCTTATTGACAGAAGACAATTTCCAGACCATAACCCAGTTGCCTTTATTTTAGGCTGCCTGGGAGAAAAACCACTTACACTGGGTGCAGAGGCAGGAGGAGGGGTGCTGGGAAGGGAGATGCATGAAACGCAGGAGTACCTGGAGGTCTCCTTATGGTCTGTCATGCTGTTGTCCTGTTGCAACTGATGCAAAGGAGAAGTTAAAAAATGACAGTGCTTCTTAATTAGTGCATAGGGAATTCTCACCATGCAATAGATGTGTCAATGTAACACTAAGGAGGTATTAAAGAAAAAAGGGAAAAGTAACACCACCAGCAGCCACAGCCTTCCCAAGCCACAGCTTCAACTCCAGGCATTGTAAACAGTGGGAGAAGTTTTTTTCCAAGAGCTGTTGCTCACATCTGGCAAAGCTGTCCCTGGGCTACCACCATATGTAAGGACACAACGTTTTATGACTTATTGTCTGCAAGATTTATGGAGATGATCTATGATCAGCAATTTTTCATATTCTTATATCCTGAGCGAAAACACAGAGGGCCATTCCCTGCATAATAGGAAGGTGTAAAACAACATGGACTCAGCACAGCAGGTCCACCAGCGCAAATACCAAGCTCAGGGACCATGGTGGCAGCAGGTGTGGGCCAAGGCACACAGAAAGCTTCTTCATTTCCATTCCCTTCCCAAGACAAACAAGGGGCAAGAAGAAAGCAAGAAATTAAGATTAAAATGACCTACTCCAGCTCTTTTATGATATATTAATGAGAACTATATTATCAGGATTTAAGTCACATTCCAAAGCGTCAGCATTTCTCCAGGAAACACATAAGTTTTGGTGCTAACAAAACCCCAACACACCCAGGTGGCTTCTCCACATTCCTGGGGGATTCCCTGCAGATGTGAGGGGAAGCAGAGCTCCCCGACCCATGGCTCTGGGGCTCTGACACAGAGCCCAGGAGATAGCCCTGACCAAGCCTTTGTGCATTTTAAAGGAAGGAAATTGCTTATCGCAATGTTTCGCTGATACACTGCTCCAGTTTTCGGTGTCACAAGCCTTCACCTTTCACTTACATTGGGACCAACACAAATAAGGAGATTTAGTGAAAACAATAAACAAGAGGAAGTGAAAAATCTGCCAAGAGTTTTGGCTCAGCTTTAGCCATCAGTGTTGTCTTTGACAGGTAGTTTGGCTATTAACAAAGGACAAGGCTTCATCAGTGCTAGCAGGGCATCACAGGAAGAAAATAACCATCTCCATCGATTGCTGTGATTGCTAATGTGCTCAGCACCTCTGTGCTCACCATCTCCCACTCCAGTGGTATTTTCCTCCACGTACGCATTTCCTTTGCTATTAGCAATATTTTGCCTTGCAGGGAAAGAACAGTTCCTCTCTACCACCCCAATCTGCTCTCTCGACTCCAACCATCAATGTCAAATCGTACCATCCACTTCCATGGGACAGGAGGATTATAGCCAACAAACACAAGTCACAATAAGAATACTAAGTAATTATCAGACTCTTGCAAAGTGGAAAAAAAATAGCCTTAAGCCCATAATCTCCACAGGAGAAAGCACTGCACCAGTAAAGTGCTGAAAGGATCACTGTTCCACCCATCATTAACACAGTCTTGAAATCACTGGTCCAGTTGAGCTGTAACTTTGTAGTGTCTTTCACAGGCATAAAGGCCAGATCCTTCTGTGAGTGCCACTGAAGCCAAAACTGATTCACACCTGATGACAGTCTGCAAGCCCCTGACTTATGCACCTGAGCAACTATTTATTCGAAAAGATCATGCTAAATGCACTTGCCTTGTGTGCAAACAAATCAACTAGCTTGACAGATAGAATCAATTCCTTACAACTAAAACAGATTCACTCTCTTCCTTGGAAAAAAAAAAAATTGAGTTGACACCATTAAGAGAAAAAAAATGGACAGAGACCTGTAGAGATACCAAAAGAATTGCATTAGTCCAGTAACGTACCTGCAGGTTTGGAAAACAGTCTAGCACTGTGTGATCATTTTAACAGAGGTACTTGAAAGAAATCAATAAAATTGATCATTCAATTGCATCATTTATAGATGTGGATCAGAGTTCTGGGATAGCCAACAATGTTAGTTTTACACAAAAGTGTGCAAAAAAGGCACAAGGGGACACAGACCCCACTTTGCAAGCTGAGGTGGAATGGAGCCTATGCTGGGCAGCAGGATCTTCCAGCCAGCTGTAGGAGCATAGCACTGCAACAAGCTTCCCCACAGAAAGAGGTGGGCAATGAAATGGAGAATTCTCCAGCCAGAGCAGCTCTCAGCATAAAAGACTGCATCACACCTCAGCACTAAAAATCCTGGGTGGAAGTGTCAAACTTTCCAGCCAGGAGATGAAAAGAAAACCCAAGGTTTAGGTCCTTTAAGAGTGGGATTACCAGGAAAGACCTATCTCAACCTAATCTTTGCTGAAACCATAGTGTTTAGCTGACAAATAGGTACACAGACTTCAAGACTAGTTAAGCCACCTTGTACCCATTGAGGATCTTACTCTCATTTTTAATATTTTTTTTTTAATCTTTAGTGGATTAAAGCAGAGATTGTGCCACCCTTCCCACACAACATCCTCACTTCCAGACCTTGCAAAATTATACTGTTCCTGGGCAGCTTTTAAAGTTCTCCTTAGTCAGATCTAAACTCAGACAGCAGTATTTTAGCAGTTACTATTTTCACAGTTACACAATGGTGCCTCAACTTCTGTTTCCTCCTGGATCTCAGAAACAGAAGTATTTGGATAGAAAACAGTCAGAGAAGTACCAACCATGTAATCTACTACACAGGACAGTCATCTCTCCATCATATTTGCTGACTCTATATCATCACAATGCAAGGTAGTAACTCCTCTGTTAATATGCATCTGTTCTCTCCTCTGCCAGTCACTCTATCATGCAGTACATGGACTCTCCACTCCATCAGCATCGAGAGCTATACGTTTACATCTACAATGGCAACATTTAATACAGCAATGCCCTATTCTAATACTATGAAAGATTGTATCTGAACAGAAAATGCACATTTGAAGTTCAGCTCACTTCATTCACTCTTCATAACTACCTACTACAATTATCAGGAAATGAAAAATATGCACTTCACAGCCTTCTCTTTTCACATGTTAAAAAAACACATAAAGCTCAGCACAAACACTACAGGATCACTCATGCACAAGGTAATGCTTTGCACTGTTTCCATGATATATTACTAAACAGACAAAAGTCTAGGGCTCTACAAATGTAGGAGAGAATTTCTAATAATCACACATTGTGCATATATGTCCACACACCCCTTCAGAGCAAACTGAGTGAACATAAAATCTATAAAAGTAATAGACTATCTTTACTTTGTGGCAGAGTTCTGGAAAGTTTGAAGCAGATACTGTCACCAAATTGCCATTTAGAAGGCATTAAATGCAGAAAAATAAGAAAAATCATTATCCCTGCTGTGGATTCTTTTGGAATGAAAAAATTCTAACTGTGGGAGTCAATGCATTTACAAGTGTTCATGGGGTACTCTACAGTGTATATACGATGACCCACAAAGTGGGAGTACAGATAGGAAAAGGGGAGAATTATAACAGGGGAGCATAAATAACACGCAGTGTAATAACCAAGGAGCCATTATTTTAGGGAGTCTACATACAATCCTAGTCTTCCCATCTCCCTCTCACAATGTTTTTAACATCACTTTGACTTCAGCCTTCCTGCATAGACATTTAAACAGGAAAGGTTTCAGGTTTATTAAGTAGAAGTATCGAAATTGGCAAAACACCTGATTTGGTTCACATTCTGTGGTTTATAACATTGTTAAGCTTCATTAGGATGCTGCAGCACACAAATAAATGAAGACATATTTATTATTTCATAGGCTGCCACCCATTAAAACTAATACTTCCTCTGCTAAGAGCTGCAGACAGCAGATTCTATGATGTTCAGCATTTCTACTGTAGGTATTGTGTGACACAGCTGGACACCAGACTTAAAGCCACCGGTTTCCTGGAAAGCTCTCCATTTTACACAGAGAATGGGAGAAACACACCAAGCCAATAAGCTAGATCAGGCTTGAATTTACACTGGTGTAAATTAACATAACACCGAGGCAAAGGGAATCCTGTCAGCACAAAGCGGGTGCAGGACCCGGCTAAACCCAAGAGCCATTCATGCCACTGGAACCGTACACATGTGGGCTCTGCACCAGAGACCCCTTATCAGAAGCATAACACCCTTTTGCATAGCTGCTCATGGTACATAGCAGTTTAGTTGCCTCCATCCTCTTACAGCAAAAGCAGCAGCCTAAAATTGGCCTTACCCAACAGTCCCTTGGCAGAAAACATATAGGAACCTGGCCACCAGTGCTGTTCTGGAGAGGCCTTCTCTGCCATGCATGACACCTGCCTTGGGAACATTTGCCCTGCCTTCTAGCAAAGGCTGGAAGTCAAGAAAACTTTCTTACCAAGGAATTGTTTGGAAGTCACCTTCCTCTGATTTGCACTTGTGACCATTCTCTAAAAAAAGGCAGATGCACAAGTTTCAAGTACCTCAGACCGTTGGCTTTGGTACTCCCCCAGCCCCTTACCTTACAGGTCTGATCGCAATGAACAAACAGCTGATGACATCTGTCCTTCCTGGGCCAGCTGGGCTGGGAAGCTGCTGAACCTGGACATCCAAAGGAGCCTCACGACTCCATTCTACCATCACCTCTAATGGGTGCTGAGCACACCCCTGAGCACCTCCATCTCCCACAAAGGAGGAAGGGAGCTTTCTAGTGCTCTTCATAAAACCAGCAAAACCCAGAAGTACTCTGTCCTGGTTGCCAGTGAGGAACCACAAAGCAGTTCTTCAGGCTGATGATACAATGTTCCATAGCCCAGCTCTACCACCCAAACACAAGAAACATCACACCTGCCAAAATCAGGTATATATAGGGACAGCATCAGCCTCCCTACAAGGAGCTAATGGAGAAGAGGCAGCACCTGCACCCAACCACCCCACCCACTCACACCAATTCCCTGCGTTACTGTAACACTTGCTTAATTGATGCAAGGTGTGATCAATTTATGTTGGACTTTAGCTGAGTGCAGACTTCAACAGGACTAGCAGCAAATCCTGCTCTAATCTGCAGTGGCTTGAATTTTCTCTATTCACTGCTCTTTTCCGGCCTTTTACAGGAAAAATGTGGCCTTGCCTCAATTGACTTAAATTTAAAACCATTGACATAATATATAATTCAATAAAAATCTTGCTAAAAAAAGGTACATTGTACTTGTTCTCCTTACACATGGTAGGGAGGAAAATGGGTATGAACTTCTTCTATGGCTTTTAGCTAATTTGCTATCAATACCCAGCTGCTTTAGAGTAAATACAGGAACAGGGTGTCATATTGGTATCCTGAAGCAAAAGAAGAGAGGTTTCCTATTTCTTTGTTAGCTAGCAAAGATGGCATGCATGTTATCCAAAGATAATACAGGGGAAGAAATCAATTCTCTGTGTTGTTACACATCCTTGCGTGCAAATGTAAACTTGGGGGGGAAAAGAAAAAGTACACTCTATTATGCTGAGGTCATATGAAATCATTACTGCAGGCTGATATGACCATCAGAAAAAAAAAATAAATAAGGCTTCTTCATGTGAGGAAAAGTGCATCAACTACAAATTTTGGTGGGTGAAGGGGTGAGGAGTTTGCTTGGTTCAGACCTGGGAGAGCCAGGATCTTTGGGTATGAAGAACATGTTGTGCATGGTGGATTTTAGTTACACTCTGGGGTTTGAGAATAAAGCCCACTGTTGATCCTCGTTGCCATGCTCCCTCTCGAGCTGAGCTCAGCCTGAAATGGGGGAGCGGTGTGCCAGAGATCCTTGGTAACACTAAGGTGGGGAATACATCTCCGCTGTGGCTCCAGCATCAGGCAGCTCCCTCGCAAAGGAAATTTGGATTATTATATAATGAGTCAACACAAATATCATTATCACTGCTCTGATACCTGCTGGCAAAGGCAGGGCTGTGATCCGGCTGCTGGCCTGAACACAAGCGCGCTGGGTAATTGATGGAGCGCACGCTCGTGGGCTGCTCGCTCGGCTCTGCTGCCCCGCGGGGGTCCCGCGTTTCCAGGCCTTTCGCAGGAGGCATCCTCTCTGAAGAGAGACTCCCTTCCTGACGCAACAAGATTAAGCAATTTGCTTTTAATTAGTACTGCAGTCATTTCCAAACTAAGCGGTGGAAAGAATAGAAAGCAGACTGTCTCTTTAAAGTTTAAGTGGATTCAGTGCACACAGTGAATTTAGAGCCTGCTGTTGGAAAAGTTCAGCTTTCTGTCACCGGTACTGTGCTCTCTGCTAATTTTTACAAGAGTTCAAGTTGTATGCACCAGTTAGCAGAGACATTGCAGGGGGTAAAATGAGAATAGAAAGCGTGACCCCTTGCTGCCTCTGTTTATAGTGCCTAAATTATACCCAGACAATGCTCCAGGTCCCCTCCCTTGCTCTGCTAGGGCCCTGTGTGCAAAGCCCATGTGCTGTTCTCCTCTGCTGCCACCCAAGAAAAGGGGGCCCTTGCCATTTGTGAGCAACCACCCGAAAATTCGCTGCAAAGAGCCATGGGGAGAAGAGGGGAAGAAAAGTTTGGTGGAGCAGCAGCACAAATGCAGTGGGAGAACATGAAGAGTGGGAACCTTAAAGAGAATTAGGAATCCCAGAAGTGGATGTCTCACTTTCACCATCTTGTATGTCCGAGAACATCCCAGCATGGCATGCCAACAGGGGCACTCCTAGCTAGCTTCTGGACCCCATGATGCACACTCCCAGTGTGCATGGGGAGGAGGGAGGGAGGGAGGAGCTGCAGCTTCATCTGCAAACCAGCTAACACATATGAATAATTGAATACCAAATAAAAAACACCTTCCTAGCCAGGAGATGTACTTTTGGCCACTGTTTTTCACTCCAAAGAACCTCAGTGATGAACAGCTATCCCTTAGTCTCTAAAAACGATGGCATAAATACCCACTCCTTTGTCTGTGGCTCAGCTCTCTTGCAAGCTCCCTGCAATGTTAGCATCACTTCTTTCCAAACATGCCCTAGCAAGAGCCCTTCAAACAGAGTGGAAGAAACCACTCCAAAAATAACAGTCCATTCAAGCTCCTGCTCCGTCTGTCCCACTGCCAGCTTCGGTCCTTCCTCTGGGCAGCAAAGCGTGCATGCACGCAGGAGCCACGAGGCTCTTTGTGGGGCTCATATCAGCCCGCTGAACCTATGGCTTGTGTGGCCCAAGCAAACAGGCAAAGAAAATGGGATTTTTCTGCACATTTGTCAACAATGGTGGGGAGGGGAGGGGAAATCCCCATGACCAGGACTGGAGCTGTCTGAATGATTAGTATCTGGCATTCCTCTACCTTTAGCCACAGCTGGTTTAGATTTGAGCTACTGGTTCATTTAGATTTATGCTGTTGGTTCAATAAACAAACACAGTACATAGTCCATCATGCTAACTGCATAATAAAGCTGCTTACCTACTTCTAGACAAGTAGCTTTTATCCATCTGTTCCCCTTTCTTTCATTCCCTTCTTTCCCTCTTTTCTCCTCCCAT
Source organism: Eurystomus gularis (assembly GCA_013400335.1). Classification (NCBI taxonomy): domain Eukaryota; kingdom Metazoa; phylum Chordata; class Aves; order Coraciiformes; family Coraciidae; genus Eurystomus; species Eurystomus gularis. The sequence continues at coordinate 85,614 of VZZY01014216.1, read as the reverse complement.
CAAACCTAAGAACAGCATTTTTTTTGCTTTCCTTCCAAAACCAGACCCTATCAAAGATCAGATAATATCTGAAGTCTCTCCCGCAGCCCTTCAAACTGCACTTAGCTACAGAATATTGCCAGAAGTTGTCTGAGAAATTACTGCAAATGCTTTATCTTCTCAAAGGAAGTCAGGTTATAGTTTTACCCTGGCGCTTTCTGTGAAAAACCCAGCTCTGAGCAAAGCCCCAGATTTCTTCCACAGCTGCTCAGCCTTTGTGAAGGGCCATCCACGCTGGGGTTCGTGGGGGCTTTCAGGATCACTGGGGCACAACAAGAGGCCTGTTTCTTCCCAATTCCACTTGTTTGAAGGAATTATCATGAGGCTGAGAAACAGTTAACCTGCACACAAACCTTGATTTCAAGACGTGCCCATGGTCTGCCAGCGCCATCCACAAAGTCGCCTCTTTCATCCAGAACGAAAAACACCCTGGGATTTTTGCAAAATCCTTTTAAGTTGTTCTAATGGCAGCAGCTCTGAATCTGGTGAACTGCTTTGTTATCAATGCCGTGCAAATTGTTCATCTATTTCTCTCCTACAGTGCTTGCCTCCACTCACTCGCCTCTCTAATAAATTCGTTTGACCGCAAAGGGTGCTTTATGACTCTTGTTTAAAACGGCTTCCTAATGATGCTTGACAACATCTCCTGCCTTTGAAAGAGCCTCGCTATGCAAGGCTCTAATCCCACAAAAGGAGGGATTCTTGTTAACCTGTGCCTCTGTCCTTTCTGTTGAGTCACCACCTTTAATGAAGCACTGAAGGGGAACCAAAACGCAGCTGGGAAATTATGGCTTTACATGATCGTCTCTAGCTACAAGAGAGTTATTGCCCAAGCCTTAATCCTGTGACTCAGCCCTCTCCTTGGACCCCCTTTAATTGTCAGAACCTGAGGAAATCCGGGCCGAGGTAAATAACACTTCAGCAGCAACAGAATAGATTCACTTTAGGCAATGAATTTTTAATGAGCTGAGACTGCAGAGGGAACGAAGGGCCGAGATCTGTGCTGCTTATCTGATGGGGAAGGTCAGGGTCTGAACGGAGGGAGGGCATGGATGAGAGAACAGATCTGACAGGGCTCTTCAGCTGAGATTTCAGCTTGTCACAGCCTGGCATACCTTAACATATTAGGACCTTCTCTTCAAAGGAGCAACTTACACATGCCCATGCTAACAGAAGCAGCACAGTATATTTCCCCTGGTAAAGGCAACCCAAGGGTTGTACTCTCGCTTTCTAAAGAAAATTAAAAAAAAAAAAAGTGTCCAGAAAAAAAGAAAAAGAAAACAAACAGAGAAAGATCCATGTAAACGGGTCATGTTCTTCATGGAAAATCAGGTAACTCTACAGACAACCTGCAAACAGAACTCCAAGCTGCCCATTAGCATAATATCACTTAGTAATTAGGTCAGCAGGACCAACTGAAGTCCTCACCAACATAAACATCAACATCAACCAGCTCAATAAATCTCGGCCATGAGGCTGTGCCATGAGTCCGACACAGGTCTACTCACCAGCAGGTCTCCTGTGATATTGGCCAAGAGCAACACCTCTCCCTACTGTTGGAACTGACTGATCTCGGGCACTTTTTCAGTCTCAGAAACTCAAAAAAGGACTAAAATGTGTCTAACTCCAAATATGGGTTTACACCACTGCAACTCCAAGTTCTCAAGCCTGGCAGGTACTATCTCAGCCTGGTTCAGCAGGGTTTGTGTGTGGCCCAACTGGGCTCAGGACACCCAGCATGGTCTTACCCCTGTCCCCCTGCAATCTCAGTATCCCAGGCAAGCACTGTTGGGTGGCCACAGAGCCAAATGCTTTACTTCTGCCAACAAGCTCCTCTCCAGCAGGGTATGGAGCAGGTAGGCAAGGTAAAGGCAATGTCCCAGGAGTTAATCTGCACCTCCAAGAAAATCTGCAGCTTAGGCATGGATGGTAACAACAAATTTTGAGCCAGAGATGTTACTCCTAAGCAATCTTTGATCAACTCTGTACTTCTGAAACTTCCTCAAAGCAACAAACACTGAAAGAGCGTTGGTTTCTTGCACACCTGAAATTTTTTATTAGGCTTTGTCAGAAACAAAAAAGCCCCAGAATATTTCTGCTGGAGGGGCAGAAATATTTAATTTGCTGGGATTTCTATTTCTAATAGAAAAAGAAAGATTCTGTGTGTGTGTGTGTGTGTGTGTGTGTGTAAAAATATAAGCAAATAAAAATGTTCAATAGAAAGTATCCGAGCAGTCCAAACCTGTATGGGAAATTACTGAAGTAAAACTGCTGGGAGAAGCTGATCACACTGCCGCATGCAGGAGGTAAGGAAAACTGATTGACAGTCAGTCATTCCAAAACATCCCCTCATCTTGTCATCTCCCTGATATTTTGATCTATACAATGTGGGAAGGGGCCTGCTCTCACTCCAGGATGCATGCCCTCAGGTGTGTCCACCACATCACGGACCTGCAAAATGTGAACTGGGGCAGTCAAAGGATGTACCAGTAGGAGACAGGATAATTTATGGGGAGCCAGGTCAATGCAAATTTACTGTGAGTAATGGACAATGGAAACGGGGGGAAAAGCTCCCATAGGAACAAAGGCGAAAGGGTGCTGGCTCTCTGCTCCTCACAGACATCTAGGATGCTAATAAAAACCTTGGTGGACAATGGAAAGCAAATATCAGTTCTGGGGAGCAGATTTACCGCAGTGGTGGAACAGGTCAGTGCAGAGGGAAGTGGTTTGATCAGAAAGCCAATGAAATTCAGATGATAATTATGCTCAGTAAGAGGCAAAATAATCCTTTCATTTGCTGAGAGGTTTCAGTCCTGCACTTTGACCTTCATCCTGGTGTTTCATTAATAGTTTATATTAACAATTAATGGTTGCTTTCATTGGTGTTCTGTGCAACTCGCATTAGAGTTAATTTTCAAGTCGGATATAATAATACATAAGTCTCATGGGATACTCATATCATGTGACAGCATATTTATTTCAACTAGGAGCCAGGAGATGAAAATCAGGCCAAACACCAGTCTCAGGCATTTATTACTTGTGTCCAGTCACCCCGCAGAGAAGCTGGATGTTGCAGTAGCTTGCACTATAAGGCCCTGATGGAAAGCTGCCCAGAACAACTGAAGTCCCTTGATCGTAAAGATAATTTGCCTTTGGGACAACTTTAGATGCATGGTTAGTCTGGTTTACTGAAGAATCATAAAAGAGAGCCTCTGAGCTTCACTGTGGCAGTTACTTGCAGGGTCCACGTAGCTATGCTAATTTTGGCTTTGGCAACACTTCCTGGAAAAATCCTAAAGAAAGGCCCAACCTAAGGGTTAAAGTTCAGGTTTAGGGTTATATTCACCATTTGTTCTCCTATGGGGTAGGACTGTGATGCAATATTACACCGAGAGAGCATTGGAGAGCTCCACATAGGGCTCTCGCTGCAGTAGTCACATAGGGAATTTTAAGGTGTGTTTTTTTAACCTGACATGATTTGTTCTTTGTAGCTTGGTTTGGTATAGGTGAGGAAGCTTGACTCTGAAGGAGATGCTTTGCTCCTCAGTTTAATGTTGCTGCCAGTGTGCCTCCTACAGCATTGCCTGGCAGGCATAGACCATCTGCTCTGCCATAGGGGCTGCAGGGCTGGCTGGGGGCCAGAGCAAGGGCTGAAGCTCAGCTCTGCAACAGTGGTGGATGTAAAGCAGGCTTTGAATTTGGGGCTAATACTTCCAGATAACTCCTTAATATATTTATTTTTGAGTGACGTACACAGCCGGTTTTAGTTTTAAGGGTGGACCTAATGTTGCTCCTCTCATTCCCCCATAAAGTTAGATCATTGAAACACTGGGATTATACAAAAAGAATTGGCTTTATAATATTTGGCCTGAAAACCCAGCTAGCCCTTTTATTTTAGAAGTAGTTGAAGGAAATGCATGCTTTTTTATCTAAAACCACAGTTTTTTAAAAAATCATTGGATCAAAATTCAATTATAATTGAATATACTTCATACAACAGTTTGATCATGCTACCATTACTGTGGCAGGAAAATATTAGGCAATGCACTGTGACAAAGTTTGTAGAGACACTATATATTTGCTCCTATTTAAGGGACAAACTAAGTCTTTAGATTTGATGGTAGTTAAACTGCGAGGAAATAGGTGTTCAGCTCCCTTGAGTCTTCCCCTGCAAATAGCTCAATTAAGGGACTAATTGAAGTATAGAGATGTCCCCCGAAGGGTCGAAAAATGCCTATGTGGCATGGCAGTGTCATCCCTGGGAGTTTCCTTCTGCAGCAGCATAATTTCTGGAAAAGATCAGGACAGCACCAGTGGTGCCCTGTGCCCCATGGAAGGCAGCTGGCCCTGTGGGCAGCATCCCTGGGCAACCCTGCCCCATGGCCAGTGAGATGCCCAGCCGCTCGCCTGGCCCTGCTGCTGGCCATGCTGAGCTGGGCTGTGCTGATCCACCTGGCAGTGCCCACGAGAGGTAATTTTACAGAATAGCGATGAATCAAGTCATCAATCACTGTCACATCTAGTAGTAGGAGTGTGTGCTCAGAGCCCGGGAAAGCCTGTGCATGCTCAGGATTAGGTTGCAAGTAAGCTCAGCAGTGCTAAAATGCTTCCCTAAGTAAGTACTGGCAAAGTCCCTGCTGAAACGTGTCAGAGTTTGTGCACCGACTCCAGCAGAGCTTAAATCAGGCCCTATGACTTAGAGTCTGCTGACACTTTAGCGCACAGTTACTGCAAGCAGAAACACTCCTGGCAGCAAAGTTATCCATGTGCATAAGTATTTGCAGGATCAGGGCATAGCTGCATCATCCTTTGTTCCTTTCATCATGCTCACGATGCCGAATTAAGCCTTCAGCTTTGTCTTTTCCTTGCACAGAAGCCCTGTTGTACAGTTACATCACTGTAATAAATGATGAAAGAGAGGACCTGTATAGCAGAGGGAGTACGATGGAAATAATTATAACAATAAAAATGTTAATTAGTGTCTTTTCTTGAAGAATATGCTTTCTGATTACAACATGATTCCCCTGAAGAACTGAAAAAAAAGTCAAAAAACCCCAGAACCATTTTTAAATCTTAAGGCTGCATGGACTTGGGAGTGTTTCCTTTTGTGAAAAAGCCTTAAAACATGTCAAGAAAGCTAAAAATGCTCTGTCAAAAATGTAAATAGCATGAAGAACTTTTTGACCAGCCTTAATCACCATGAAGCAGGGGAAGGAGCATTAGGAGTAACAAAGGTGTGGTTTCGCTCTCATTCTCACACTCCCAGCTCATTTCTACCTCCCTTTGTGCCAACTCTTTCTTTTAAATATATATTAAAAAGCTCCACTTTGCTGGCTGAGCACCACTGCAGGTCTTGCTGCTGAGCCCGTTGCTTGCCGCTGGCCCAAGCGTTTTGGGAGGGAGAGGTCACCCCTGTGAATGGCTGGACAGGCACTTGGCAAGCCTCTCCCCCAGCTTCCCTGCAACCCTCACCCTGCGCAGGGGCTGCCTGATTTGTGCGTCTGGGTTGGGCATGCAGCAGGGCAGGACCGACGTCCCTGGGTCCTCCTCCTGTTTTGTCTTTTCCCTCCACTCCAATTCCTCAGCCTGAAGTTGAAGAAACTACAATAGAGAATGGAACCTGCACTACTTAAAACATATATATATATATATATATGTGCATGTGTGTAACCATATATTTATTTACACTGCAACTGAGTGAAGCTGCTTGAGAAAGAAATTTCTGCAAATTCAGACTTCCCTGAGCATGTGAACCCATTGAATACCCTTTTCCTTGCCTCCATGCAGCTTCAGAAGCACTGCTCTGCAGAGGGAGAGAAAACCCTGCTCCGGTATTTGAGTTGTCACACACAGAGGATTTGAAACTGTGCATCTGCCTGTACCATTTGCATTTCATCACCTAGTGCTGGAACAAATAAAACCAAATGAGTAATGATCTGATTCTGTGGTCTTGCTGTTGCCGCTTTGCCAGGAATTACCCTGGCTCAGCAGACACAGTCCTGGGTAGAAGAGCAGAGGCTGTTTTCTTCTCTGCCACTTACCTGCTGGATGGCCTTAGGCAAGTCATTTAACTCTCACTGCCTGCCGCCCTGTGCTTAATCCACCACCACTGACTTTCTTTGTAAGAGTTTTGAGATGCGTTTATGGTTCAAGGTATTTTAGTGCTATTCTGAGAGCAAAATGGGCCAGCTACAGTCCAACAGTATTTAAAGTCCCTCTAAAAAATTTATTCCATCTTTTTCACAGATTCATGGCAGCTTGTGTGGTGGCTCTCTGCTTTGGGGTGGCTTTTGTTTGCAAAGGAAAAAAAATTAAATCACAGAGCTACTCAGAAGCAAATTGGAGCAATGGGTGCATGTGAGAATTCTGCCATTTGCTCACGAGCAAACAGCAGCAAGAAATAAATAAAAGTCAATATAAGAGGCTCTGGTGCCTATTCACTGAGCCCTCGTTTACATATGGCAACTCATACTCAGGAAATGAGTATAGCACTTGGAAACAGCCATCTCTGTCAAGCAGGGATGGGCGAGCGCTGTTTCCGATGAAGGCTGATGAGTGAGGAAGTCATAAAAGCTATCAGAGAGAGGAAAGAGGCAGGTGACATGGGTAAGAAGGCAAATATTAAGGGGATGAAAGGGATTATAAAGCAAAGCTGAAAAGATGTAAAAAGCTGATTAGGAAACCAAATATGACAGAGAGAGAAGGATTGCCCATAGGGTGAATAAAAACAATAAAAGATTCCTTTCAAAGAGGTAAAGGAGACAAGACTAACAGGGAGGCCGCTGGACCACTGAGAGGTGGTCAAGAGAGTTTAATAACACAGGGAGAGGGACAGAAATGAGGGAAATTAAATTATTTCTTCTGGCTGGCTCTCGTGGGGGAGCCTGGAGGTAAGATGACAGACACAGAAGCAAAGTTTTCTTTGACAGCCATGTAGGGAAGAGCTGAGAGCATGAGTAATCACCAAAGCAAACTTGTACCATCGAGAACGAGGCAGGGCTGAGTGCAGAGGGTGTAATTTTAGCCCACGCTGTTTAATGAAACAGCTGAAGAGATTAAGTGCCCAATAGCAGAGATTTTGAGTCAATTCTTGGAGACAAAAAAAGGTGAAGAGAAACTGATATAAAGCAAAGATCTTTGAGCATCTATGAGAAGACATAGGCAGAAACCAAGACAAACTTGTGGTACATTATCAGCCGATCCAAATGCTCATAAAAACCAGTGCACAGACACACTCACTCCCACCACCTGAGAATCTGGCCCTGAACCTGCAGAATGTGATTTCTTTTTAATCAGAGGCAAGATTTTAGCGATGTTAGCAGGGGTGAGATCACACAACATCCGGAGAAATATGAACTGATAAAAATGTATCTGCCCAGCTCCATAAAGGGTAAATCTTTTCTGACAAATCTGGCAGAATTTGTTTTAGGAGCTAACATGAAAAACAGGCAGGAGTGAAGCAGTGGAGCTAATCCACATAGATTTCAGAGAAGTCATTTAAACGCAGCCCAGGATGGTAGACTAATACGTAAGGTTAGCAAGAATGGCATAAAAACCATTGTCCTTGAAAGACTAAGGAAATGGTTAGGTGATTAAGGGCAGGTAGTAATGGTAAAACTTTATGGGTCAGAGAGGAGGACGGTGATGTGGTGAAGACAGCTATATTTGAGGTTATTATGATGACAGTTCAAGGCATCAGATGGAGACTCATACTTTTTACTCTGTGGAAAAACTATTCGGAGGAAAGTGCTAGCCTGGGTGGTTCTAACCCAAAAATCACACCGAAACCAAGACCAGTTCATCTTCTGGGGGGCATTTGCCTTTGTGGACCATCAAATCTTCCCGACTCAGCAAAGCATACAATGCACAGGAATGAAATCAGACCCAATGAGCCCAATAAATTAAAAAAAAAGACCCCACCCTAGGCCAGGGTAAGGTCAGGTTGGCCAAAGGGATATATATTATGGTGATAGGGACTGCTGAACTAAAATATCACAGAACAGGAAAAGGATTTAAAGCAGACCCAGGGGCTGTCAGTACATGGCATCAACATGGTTACTCCTGGATTACATTCATACCTTATCTTGACAGATGTGCAGCCTGGTCCAGGTTCTCCAGGGTGATGGTGGGCAAGGCACTAGATCAGATGAATCCCAATAGCAGGGGGAAAGGAGAGAAAAACAAGCAGGACAGGGTAGAAGTGGTCCAGAATATGACATTGAAAAAGGGGCAGTGGTTCAGAGGGGACTCAGACAGGTGTCAGTTGTGTAACCCAGCACCTCAGCCAAGCCACTTTTACTAAAAATCAGAGCAGATGCTACCACAGTGCTGGAAAAAATCCTGCACAAGCTGGAGGCTGTGGTGATGTCCCTCAGCATGTCCTCTACAAACTCTGGACCCTCTGAAACTGTCTATCCTGCACTGAAGGCTCCTTTACCTGCACTGGTTTAACCCCCTGGCTAGAGCAAAGCTCAAGGTCCTGCTATGCTGTTCCACCAGGTCCTCATCGCCTGCCACCAGGAAATGCAAAGTCTCGTACCTGGCAATTTAGCACGGGGACATGTCTCCCTGCTTTGCCTGTAATATCCATGGTCATACCCTTCCCACTGCTCCCAGATAAGGGCTCCAGGGAATGGAAACACCCAAGGGTGCTTGTTCTCTTGTGCAACATGATCCAGACTTCCCACTCTCCGTAAATCCAGCACCACTTCTGGAGCTAAATTTAAAAAGTCATTGAGTCTCAAAATATAGGACTGGGATTTTGTCTGCTGGCCACTCAGGAAAAGTCCCAAAGTCCATTTCTAAGCATTTAAAGAACTTCAGGTCTACCTGAACTTCACATGACCTACCTGCATCCCTCAGACCAGCAAAATCAGGCTGGGAAGGTCACCAAAGGACTGCCATTAAAAGTTCATCCACTTTTGGCAGCTCTTTCCTGCTGTGTCCCTTCCAGGCATAAGCAAAATTAGGCATTGCCTGGAGCCGTACGCTGCCAAGGAGGCCAGCACAGCCCTGTACCCTAGCTCACTTGCACAGCAGAGACCCCTCACCTAGGAGCATCCTGCTGTCCCCCAGCCTCATGGCAAGGCAAGTCAGCCCTGCTGTCCCAGCTCTGCAGGGGACGGGGCCAGCAGGGTCCTCATCTGAGGGCTTTGCCAACGCCCTTGTGCTCTCCACGCACTTTGGGCTGCAAGAGGCACCGGTGGCACCAGACCCCGGTGGCTGCAGATCTCAACGTGTGGTCAGGAAGGGCCCTCATGATGGGGAGCTGAGAGGCATTTGTGGGATCGCTGCTCGCAGCATCCCCACATAGCACAGCAAGCTGTTTGCGGCACAGATAGGAATCACAGATTGATTAATTGATTAATCACACCTGCTAATTACATCAAACAAATAGGCAAAATTAATATTTGATGTAGGTCTCTAGAGAGACTGTATGGATCAATTTTCCACAGATAAGACAGGAAAGTTCCTGCAGATAATACACAAAACCTCGGCAGAAGCTTCCGGGCTCCAGATGACTCTGTCATATGGAAACCGATGGAGTGCTGACATCCCACGAAGCACTGCTTATTACTTACTCCCGATTATTCAGAGCCCTGACTAAAACATCATACATGAGTCGTGTTTGTTAAGGCATGCACACGTGCACATGTTCAAAGCTGGTTTCAGTGCCACTTGGCTGCTGTTCTTATGAAAACTGAACATCAAAATCACATCAAGATAATAAAAATAACAGATCAGCTGCATTTAATACATAAATCATTACTATAAGCACTGTTCTGCAGCTTGAGCTGACTTCATGTCAAGCTTCCATTAATATTTAGCAAAGATATTGGTGTTTTTCAAAGGACTGTAAAAATCCCCTTGCAAAAGTATTCTGGTTGCGCACCCAGAGCACTGAGCAGCCTCACATGGCGAGACAACCCCAGGCTGAAGCAACACTTTCATCCTGTTTATGCCCCTAAAAGGGAAAAGTGCTTTTGTTGTTGTTGTTCGGCCCTTTGCAAAGAGAGACAAAGTTCACCTCTCATTCATGTGTGTGCCGACTGTGGGCACAGCAGTCCAACTGGAAAGAGAACTTACATTTCCTGCAGTGCCAGGGGTCTTTTAGATGATGGCAAGTTTGTTCGAGTAACCTTGCCAGAGCTGCTCTGAAACCCCAGTGTCACTCACTGGGATCTCTTCGCCCCAGAGCCATCTCCCATGCTGATATTTTTGCAGGTTCTGGATTCCTTGGGGTGAAAGTGACTACATAAATATACATTATTATTATTATTATATATTTGTCATTGGTTTTCTGCAGTGATTTGATTGCTTTGAAAATGGATTTTAAAATGGATTTGTTATTGTGGCAGTGAATTTCTTTTGTCTTGCTTTAACGTCTGACTATTATCTAGTATAAATAACAGACTTTCTGCAAATCTAATTCCAGGTTTTTGTTTCATATATGTGTACTAATCTAGAAAATCTGGTTGTATTAAGAAACAGCATCAGAAAGGAGTTAAACCAGTATATCCTCATAAAGCTGAAATAGGTATGAAATGTAATGAGAAATCCTACTGCAAACAGACAGTGTTTTCAGTCTTGAGTCTTTATTTATTAAACCTACTTTAGGAAATTCAGACAATCTACAAACATTTTGGTGCCTGATGTGTTTTAGGCTTATAAAGTAATCTTTGGAGAGCAAAGAACACCTTGTGTTTTCACAGCAAATATTTCCTAATCTTAAAGGGGGTGGGGGGGGGTGGGTGATGCGTGGAAAACCCAATGCCTTTATTTTAATAAGGACTATCAGCACTGGGAAGGCTATCAGCAGTGCTGGCATCGAACCAGCCAGCAGATGCATGGAGCAAGAGTGAAATCAGATGGTGGTGAACCAGCTTTTGGCTTAGACAGAATCTTTTGAAAATTGAACAATACCTTCTGGAAGCTGAAATCAATGAACCTAAGGCTCTTACATGGTCCTATGAGTGAAATGCCCCAATTTCAAGATTGCGTTAACCCCTCAGCGTGCCTCTAAGGCAGGCAAGGGCCTTTAATGCTGTCCGCTAACATAACACTAAGGCCAGGCTCATAAGAGGACAGAGGTGCCCACCGTGGGAACAGGGTGGAACAAAGCTGCACGAGTTCAAAATTGAAATCCAGAAAACTTCTGTTCAGCTGCCAGAAAACCCTGAATCATCTAATGTCCACAGACACACTTTCCATTTCCTTTGAGTGTCCTGGGTGCCTCAGACCAGCTCCATTACAGATCAGCAGCTCTCCGCCAGAAGCAAAGGATGGAACCAGGAGTGGGGCTGATGACTCAGTCCTGTCTCCAAACTGGGACCAGTTTTACCTGACTGGACCCTGTTAAGAAAACCTAACTCCACTATTATAGAACCTATGTTGTTTTTGGTGCAGGATTCTTGGATTTTACTGCATGCTCTCACCTGCCTCTGGTGGGACAAGAGTCCCCAGATCTGTCCAGAGCTCTGCTCGATGTCTCCTCTCCTAACCAACATACAGGTCAGAACCTGCAACATTAAAATACCTCATACTGGTTTTTTTGGGGGGGAGATAACAAGTGGGCTCTTATCTAATGAATCAATTTGCAAACCATGGTTATCACCTGAATTACTGAATTACTACTGTGCCCGAGGGCCAAATGCCATTGGTCCCCCCTCAGACTAGGTACAGACACACTTGCTGGAAGACATCCTCACTGCTAGCTCTGTCTGATGGGCACAAAGCCCACCTGCCTGCAGGCAGCTCTGCTCAAAGCAGAACAAGCCTAAAGAAAGGCCAGATCTTAGGAAACAAGGTCATGCATAAATTCCCAGGCATCACACTGAAAATCACCTTCGGATGGATGTGGCCTGACTTTCAGCTGTGCTCGGCACTTGCAGCTTGAGGTCAGGCTGAGAAACTGCAACCCTGCTCCAGCTGCCCAAGCAGACCAGAGAGGAGCAGGGCTGGCTTCTGCTGCAGTATTGGGGAAGTGTGTGTTCAAGGGTGCAAGCACTGAGTCCCAGGAATGCAAACTTCTTACGGATAGGAAATTCCTGGAATTCATGCTCTTACGATGTGAAAAGGAATGTGTCTTTAAAAATTCTCACAGTCACTTTATTTTGATAGCCTGGCAAGGAGTTTCTTACATTAATGGGAAAGGAAAGCACAGCACATCTTTAAATGAATATGGATAATATTTTTCTATTACCCTGATGATTATCACCTAAATTGCCTTGTAAAATGTTTAACACTGTTTATCCTGGCAGTGTTTTGACACTGGAGAACTTCTTCCATCCGGGACAAGTGAGGGATTACCTGGCAGCATGGCTGGCGGTACCAGAATACAGCAGGTCACAGCGGAACCGGTAGATCACACCAAGACCAGGCCTCGTCCTAATGCTTTGTGCACAAGCTGAAGAATTTGACAGCAGGCCATGAGCTTTATCAGAAGATGGCCCATGGCTGGTGCTTGTTCCTGACCCTATCATCTGACATGTCTCTTCCCTCATGGGACTCCATCAGCTCCCTATAACAAAGGGTCTGGCCCAAAAGCAGATGCCACATCTTCATAGCAAATGTAACTGGAAAAGGCACTGGTCATATGCATAGAGTCACAGGACATGGCATATTTATCACCAGGGCATCCTTTGCCAGTCAGCTCCTATAAACCTTACAGTGACACAAGATTCTTACTGGCAGACAAAATAGTTAGGTGTATACACTGTTCTCAGGGGAATAATGTGCTTTCTTGTTCTTTTTACCAGCATTGTTTAACCAGGTCTGACAGACGTGTTTCTAAGCGAATGGAGTGCATCTAGGTCTAGCAGAAGTGCTCGCCTGAGCATGCACACACCTTGTGCATCGGGTGGGTGTTTGTCCCTGCCTGCAAATGCTGCTGCCTTCTAGGATTTCCACCAAAACGTCTAGAAATTACCACTCAAGATTAGGGTTAAGTGACATTTGCTCATCAGGGATTTCTTTCTGTAACTGACACAGAGAGCAAGAAAGAGAGAGAAAAAGTGAATAATTGAAAGGGGGGAGGGAAAAATACTTTTTTTTTTTTCAAAATAAACAATCAGTTCTTGGTTGGCAAGGGGAAATCCCACCAAAAATATGTGGAGCTAATACTGGGCTGCTGTTATACAACTGCGTCCCTCTGAGGAAGAAGTTCTCTCTCAATGGATCTGCAAAGATGTTTTAAGTGAATCAGTAAATGAGCCAGTCTGGGGACGTGAACAAAATATGTGTGTTTTCCAGTCTCTGAATATAAACAAACAAAACATAAATATTCAGAGATTACTTCAGTTAGTCCTCTCGAAAACTCTTTGAGCAATAAAATAAATAATGTGGGTGTTTACAGTTCAGAGCAGACGATCTCCATGGGGAAAAAGGCAGGAAGGGAAGGAGCTGAACTCCTCCTGTCCCAATCTTTGGTGATTTACTCACCCATCACTGCAGCCCGGCGCAGAGCGGTGTCCACACCACATAAAGCTCAGTGCTAACATACGACACACATAATGGACCTGCTTGGAAGTCTTCACTCGAGGATTTATGAAGAACAATCTAATTATTCAACTCAGTGCTGCTCACTACCATTATTGCTCCTATTTAAAGCCTCCATGGAACAGGCCGTTTGTCTCAGGGGACAGACCTTGTCATAGCGGTTTTCATTGATAGAAATATACTCCTCGGTTTTGATAGCAACCCAGCTAATCCTGGAGGGACTTGGTAAACATATCAAACACTTGATAGGCCCAAGGAATTAGGCCTTGACAGCCCAGATTTTCAAGGAGCAGAAAAATGGGGTTGCTTTACCAATAAACTCTAATTAAAGAGGAGCAAAGACCAACCCAACCCTCTGCAGTATAAACGCAAGCGCTTGCTGGCTTCCTCCTGCGTGTAATTGTTCCAGCACCCCGAAGGAGGGAGGGGGCTGTCAGCTTCCTCTGCCTGATCAAATGGAGGTTGCTCTGTTATTTATAACCCTACAATATGTAACAGATGAGAGAAGTCACCTTGGCTGAGCAAGTCACTCATGTAACCTAACCTTGGGTGTGCTACCTCTTGTGCACAGCAGCAAGGCAAGCATGTGCCATGGTGCCAGCTTGGCAGGATGGATAGGGAGTCATGGTGAGGTTTCTCATTCACATCCACCGCATGGCACGACCTCAGCAAATTCCCTCATCCTCACCTGAAACTTTTTTAATTTGCCTGAATATTTATTGGTTCTGTTTGTATGCAAAAGGATAAGCATAGACATCCTTTGTTCTTCCTCTCCTACCAAGAGTTAGTGAAGGTCTGCATTTTCCCCCATAAAATATTTAAACATAGCAGGGATAATGAACATTTACTAAAATGCATCTGTGGACAGTCACCAAATTCCTCTCACTGACTGCTGGCACAGAGTCAAATGCTACCTGTAACCAAAGAGATGCTGAAGAATAAGAGCGCGCAGCTTTAAGCCAGCCAGCCTTAAAGTGAACATTTTTTTAGCCCTTTGCATTACAAACCAAATGCTGTCCTGAGTGCATCCCCTGCCTTCTATGAGCTGAGCAGCATCAGTACATCTGCCAGGATTTAAGGTTGTGATATTCACAGGGGGCCTCAGGGAACTGGTGGTCAGGTTTTTAAAGGTATTTAGATACCGAACCCCCATTGATTTTGAGACTGGCTACATGTGTGGAAATCTTGCTATTGCTTTTGCTGTTTTATCTTTCTTTGCTCAAGGCAGTGCTAGGAATGATAGATGTACCATAATTAAAAATATACATGGAAAGTGCAACCCACATATCTCTACTGTTCTTTATTTCCCTTCCACCTAGGAAGTCCAGATATCTTGCACTAGTGTAGAAATTGGAGCATTTCTTTCCCTTAGAGAAATTAGCCACTTTTCTCCATCATCCATGCTACTTTTGGAGGTTTCTGGTCTGAACCTAACCACCAAGCTTTGGTCTTTTGAGCATTTCTTGACAGGACTTGAAGACCAGGGCAGCTCCCAAACACAACAGGCAGCTCCCGAACATAAAGGTTAAAAAAACATGCTTTTCCTTCAGACGTGATAGATGGCTGCAAAGGGCTTTGACTTGCTTTGCCCTATGCATAACACAAAACCAAGTGGCTTTGGCTACTTGTGGCTAGCATTAAAGTGCTAAATGTTGTAGCACACTCCCACACACACATTGCGGCCTGAAACAGAGGCTGTAAATCATGGTATAAAACAAATAATCCGGACTCTGATTTGCTGATCGACATACTTGAATATTTCTACTGCAGAATACCTCTTCTCCTACTGTATATAGTAAAGGGTAAAAGAGCTTTCTTCCTCTAAAGGTTGGAAAGACCCAATTTAAACAGAAAATTGCAGCTAAGGCCTGCTCAGCATCCCTGAGGGATGCTTTACATGGGATGAAATGGGCCTGATTCTGCTCCGCTATCAGAGTGGCACCAGCATGGGCTTCAGCCATTTTCTATTTACATCATTCTTCCAGGAGGCTTGGGCCTGTGTTTCTGTGCTTCTCTGGTTTTAATTACTTGGGGGAAACATGTGATGAGATCCGCAATCAGCCACCTGTTGGACTGAGCCCATTTCCATGCAGGAGCTGAGACCCAGCAGTACTCAGTGCCTGAGGCACAGTCAAGTAGGAGTCACTTTGCAGTGAATGGTGCCAAAAATCGGTGGTAGTTATAATACAATACACTTGTGATGACATTTTTTCACGATCTAAAGATTAAGCACCAAGTCCAACTTCACTTGCAGTCAACAAGAAGAACAAACTGCCTCAAAAGGGTGATTCACCACACAGAGATAGAGGGATGATGGATGAGGCTCCCAGTAGGATAGAGATAGCTTATTTCTAGATAGCTGAAGTTGAGGGAATAGGGTGCCCAAGTTATGCTAGAAGCCACCCTAATCCTACACATGCATAAATTACTGGAAGCTCATACAGTTACTGAAGCAACGGGACTTGACTGTAAACATTCCAAGTAGAAATCAGTTATTTCTTTTTACACACACTGCATGGAAACAAGATGAATGCAAGCCAAAAAAACCACGTGGCTCTGTTATGGGTCTTGCTGTATCATAGCTAGCAAGAAAAGGCTCATTCCTGGCTTCAGCATGGATGCTTGCTGCTGAAGGTAGTAAAAGTCCAGCTAAAGTTATTTTACTAGCTTGTAAGTAACAGCCCTCCCAGACCATAAATTACTTTCCTATAGGAATTTATTCTGCAGGGTAAGATGAACAGCTCTAAGAAGTAGTCTGGAGATGCTGTCTAAATTAATTTCATTGCAGGATCAGGATCATGCAATCTTTGCTCTGTACTCCCACCTTCCTTACAGGTTAAATCCCCTGAACTAGCAAACTGGCCAGGGCCTAATGCAGGGTGTCCCAGTGAGTAAGATGGCATGTTGAACAACAAAGTGAATTCTAGGCCACAAACACTCAACAATCCAATGTGACAAAAGCTTGAGCTGCTCCCTGGGACACCATTTTCTCAGGGCTTACCGTGCTTTTTAACTGTGAAACAGCTCAGCTGGAGCCAGCAAAGACATGAACCAGCAGAGCTGAAACCCAGCTGCTGGGGGATGGTGTAAGCAGCACAGGCTGCTGCAAACAACGTGCATCAAAAATCTAGTGGTTTACTTTTATACGAGGAGGGCACAACGTGAGAGAAAGGTGGAGATACAGGAATAGAGAGGGAGGGTAAACACCGCTTCTCAAATGATCTCTCAGCAAACTGGACCAACTTACAGCAGTCCTACCTCTATAAACCAGCCTTGGAGAGCATTATGTATTAGGGTTTAAGCATGAAAAGGTTGATCTACTATTAAAATAATTAATTTAACAGTAAACTGCCTTCCCCACGCACACACACACAGATGCACAGGCGCTGACCCCCCCACCAGCTGTCCCTACCCCAGCCATGGGTCCCTGGGTAGGTTGCCCTCTTACCGGAGTAGTGGGTGTCTGGTGAAGCTTACAGCAGAGGAAGAAACAAAACTTGATGCACACAGTGTATTTCAGTGGAAGAAACTGGTATTTCACTATGATACACAAATTCGTAAAGCCTTCCCTTACTCACAACAAAAACCAAAAGGAGATTCTTGCAGTACAAACCACCAATCCCCCTGAAATAGCTTCATTTCATCCTACAGCCTGCCTAGATCTTTTGGCACATTTCTTAATATTGCTATTCTAATGAGGTAAGGAGCAACCGACACCCAAATAAATTCAAGCAAGAAGTTCCGGTTTACTTTAAAGTCATTGACTCTCATATGAGGAGGTCAAGGCAAAGTTATTTGGTTGTGGTATTTCTTTTGCTTCCTGTTTTAAGTTACCGCGTTCTTGTACTGTCACAAAGCTGCTGACTTCTACCCCTCAGGTGCCTGTGCTAGAGTGGAAAATGAGNNNCCTTCCCTTCCCCTTTGCCTTTTCTTTCTCCCTTATTCCTTCTGTGCATTACTTTGGGGTTGAGGGACAGGTACCAAGCCAACAGACACCAGAACATCCTTATGGGAAAGAAAACACACAGATTTTACAGATATTAAAATACAGCTGGGTAAGAAATTGGCCCCTTTTAAGGCTTCCCTAAATACTACAAGCACATAGGCACCCCCCATAGCACAGAACCAGCTATGGTACAGACCTGGAGACTAGAGATGGACATCTGAGCCTGCAGACCTCAGAGCCAGGCTGGAATTTCTCACTGTCCAAGTTTTGATGGTATTAAGATCTGACAAATCAGTTTGACTTATTGAGACTATGGCCATGGCTGCAACTCAGATGAAATTTTGGTTCACACTTTTACAAGCTAGAAAATCTGGATTATATTTTTACCTTGAGTTGTAAGTCTTTAAAGGGCTGGGTAAGACCTCAAGGCTTCATGGAAAAGTCAGCGTAGAATAACTCCCCTGAAGAAGTTAAAGCCTTTCCTGACCTCACTACTAAAATATTTGAGGCACTAAATGAAACAAGGCAGTAAGAGGGGAGAAAAAAGGTTCTGTGGACAAGCTACAGCATCTCTTTATCTTCACAGCCTGAAGAGGGTGGAGCACAATTAGCTCATCTGTGAGAAATTTGAGCAGGCAAGGAGCTTCAAGAAGTGTTAAACTCAGCTCCACCTGAGGATCCTGTCATCCCCTGGATGGCAGCTTAGAAGGCAGCAGTTAAACTGGGGAACCTCTTACTGCAAGAGGCTGCAGTGGCTAGAGGAGTGAGTGGGATCCAGAAGGGATTAGAGGATCCATGGAGGACAGATGCCTTGGTGGTTATTAGATGCAAAACCCCAGGTGCAACCTCTAACTGCTGATTTCCAGAACAAGGAGCATAAAGCAAAGGAAGCAGCACACCAGCAATGCCCCCATGTTCAATTTTTCTCCTATATTGAAAATACATAGAGCTATACAGATTTTGCACAAACCCAGACTTTAGCTCCATGCAATTCTCTCTCTCCAAGAAGTGACACGGATCCCTCACCCTCTGCCAGGATAGGGCAAAGCTCTCACATGTAGGTCCACGGCAAACCCCAGGATTTTGACCAAAACAGGTTTTCTGAGAAATGGAAGCAGAAGAAGATATTCCCAGGCAGCTGGATGTAAGAGTATTTCAATATCCGCTCATCCAAGCTTTAATCTCGAAATTGCAAAAACATTAACATTATTGATTGATCAGACATCAATCCAACAGGAAATTTAATTAAATTAAAATGTGTCACTGAGCAGTCCTCACTGCATCACGTATAAATCTTTGGTAATAAGTTGACAAAGACAGCAGCGATTGATACCGTGTTCCCAGTTTAATTTATCCCCCACCATTTTATTTTCCTGTGCTGATAATGAGAGCACTCACAGACTCACAGGGGGACAGGCTCATCGGCAGGACATCCGTCCTATGCACACCAGCACCAAAGCGCCCCCGGTCCACTGGATGTGGGTTGTTTATGGCCAAATGGTCTTAAACCAGACGGCTTCTGGGACAACACCTTCATTCAAGGCACTGTCACGGGGCTGACTCCCACTCAGTGATGGCTGAGCACAGCTTTCCTATTTCAGACTACCTCATCCTAATAGCAGATTTGTCCCCACAAGCAGCACGGGCCCAGAGAAAGGCTGAGAGGCCCTGACCCCAGCCCATGCACAGCCCCCGTGCACCAAGGCAGCAGCAGCTGATGGTGAAACCACCGCATCAAGCAGGGCTGGAGCCCTCGCCAAAGCACAGACACAGGCGGATAATAGCAAGATGCTAAGACAGATGATTAAGAAACAACTCCATACAGCAACTTCTTTGGAGTATTATAAATCACTACAGCTGGCTGAATAACACAAAAAGAGATTAAGAAATATTTTTCTCCAATTCATTTCTGAACAGCAGTGGGTTTGGTTTGCTGTCACTTACGGCAGCATGATATTTACTGTAATTTATTATTATTGTTGCTGCTTGCTGCTATTCAGGTGGCCACTGGCTATTTATGAAAAAGTTTGAGAATCCTGGAAGTTCATATGAGGTTTTTTTTTCTTCTACACTGTTTATTGTACCCGCTAGAGTCTCATTTGTTTGTTCCTCAACATTTGTTATTCTCATTCCCAAGTGCCAGTATCCCGAGGGGAAGCCGAGGGGATGCATGCGACTGAGCTCCCGCACTGCAGGGATGGGGACGAGCCGGAGGGAAGGAGTCAGCCTGGGCTGAGATGGCTTCACTTTCAATAGAGCATGGGGAGGGAAGGAAGGGAAATCCAAGTTGGTATTTATAGACATCAAAATCCAGCACTAAGCATTTTGCAGCGAGAAGGAAAACAAAGATTAGGTTACCCAGATAAATGTTATTCACAGTCAACGACTTCCACGCTCACCAAGGAGTGTGCAAACTCCTGTGGTCTCTCTGCCTGGCAAGCACTAAGCTACACGTGAGTGGTACTACCTACAGAAACTGCTTGCATTGTTTTTTGGGTTACTTTCTTTAATCTTACTGAATCCAAACTCCAGTTCAATTTCTTGAGAACTGTACTCAAAACAAATACTGAGGTAATACCGATCAGCTTGTGACTAGATGTGAAAATAGAGCTGTCTCAGCACAGAGTCCTACAGACAGAGCACAGATTTTCTCTGTCTCCACCTCCCACTTGCAGCACCAGTACAGTTTTCATGCCTTTGTCACAAGTGCCAACCTGGGGAAGTTGCAAAGCACAAGCAACTAGAGGAGCGATGAATTAACTTGACAACGTGCATTGCTGACAATAAATCTCCTAAGAATTTGATCCATAAAGGTTCATTTCTCTATGGTCCCTGTTAGGGGTGACTGTTCTTGGGGTATCCAGTGGCACATGGTGCATATGTCAGCCCAGATACATACCTGCTTTGCAAAGGAAAATAACCACTGCACAGAACGGACAAAGTGAACTCAGTTGCATGGGGAAATGGATCTGGAACTGCATTCAGAGGCAGTAATATATACATAAATTATAAAATGTGCCAATTCCAGATACCCACTTAGATGGAGCTTGTCAGATCTAGCTCAGGAACATGTATCACCTGCAGAAACCATCCAGAAAACCTATGAGGCTGCTTTAAACCCCAACATGAGAAAGGCCCCAAACCAGGATTTAATGGATTAGTAAGGCTGAAAAGGACCATCATAATCACCTGTTTTTTTGTTTCCTGTGTAACACAGCTGAAGAACTTCACCCATTCATTTCACCATCAAAGCAGTAACTTCTGCTGAAACTATTGCATATCTTTAGAAAGACACTCACTCTTGATTTAGAGACTGAAAGTAATGCTAAATCCACCACATTCCTAAGCCAACTGTTCCAGCTGTTAACTATTCTTGCTATTAAAAAGGCACAATTCCAGGGCAATATTTTTTAGCTTCAGCTCCCTACAGCTTCAGATCCTGCTATGTCATTCCTTGTTGCGTTAAGGAGCAGATTACAGTCAGGTTCAAGTTGTGGGGACTATCCTGTGAATGTGGGGACTGCATGCTATCTCTTCTTGGATAGTCTTGGAAATATGTTGCCTGAGAAGACTTATGAATGGACAAATTCATTGAAAATATCAATCATTTGCAAGAGAACAACCAGAATAGCCCCTTAATCTTTCTGATGAAGAACTTCTGTGTATTTTTGTGTGTCTCTGTTTTATTTTGCTTTGAATCTGGTGATGCTGAGATGATATGGACAAAGAGATATAGGTAAACATATGTCACACTCAAAGCTCTCCCTTAGCACATTAGTTGAGGTGTAATTCTGTGCATCAAAGCAGTAGTCTGTGTCACATCCAGTGCAGACACTGAACAATGTCCCTTTAGAAAGGGCAGAGGGTGAGAGTAGCTTTATGACACTATTGATTTATTCTGTGCCTGCAGTTAAAAACTATACCCAGACAGACAATAAAAATAACTGCTCTAACCATGTAACAGCTTCCTGCTACTAAAATGGATTTTACACTTAAAGTCATGGAGAGCTTTTCTTTCTTTCTTCTCTAAGTCTCAGTTATGATTTTTTCTGAATAAATGGAAATGAGATATCATCAGAACTGCTTTAGTCCTGATATTGACCATTTCTTGCTCTCCTCAGTGTCTAAAAATTATTTTCCTGTTGCAAAGTTGAGTTGTAAGTGCACTAGTAGGCATAATAACCTGGTATTAATCAGACCAGATAGTCTGGCACACAATTCCTCCATGAGGAAATATGCAGTGGGAACGGTAATCTGGTATGGATTTACTATACAAAATAAAAATTATTCTGGTCTTTGTGGTCAGCTGGATGAGCTGGGATTGAGGTCTTGGCCTTAGATTTGAATGTTAAAATAGTAACTAGACCAACACGATCATCTCCTAGAAAACCTATTTTCACACAAAGGACCCCATGGATTTGCACGCTGAGATTTATGCAAGCTGCAAGTGCGTTTCTACATTAAAACTGGTGTCTCTAGCAAGTTTCTATTGTAATTAGCAAGCTTTCATCATAGCAGGGAAGGAATCTTAACAATTGAAGCCCTGTCTGACTGTGTGGACATGAATGGATCAATGAAATGTTTTAAGACCATATAACTTTTCCTTGAGGTCTTTACCAAAATCCCTGAAACTGCTGAAAAAAAGATTGAGGCAGTAGTGCCACAGGCCCATGAGTTAGCACCGATACTGGCTGGAGACATCCTGTCTCTTTGTACCTATCCCCACCTTGTGTAAGCACAAATCTTTGGACAGAAATGCAGTGATTCAGATCAGCTAAATTATCTATCTGAGACTTGGGGTCAAAGAGTATGAGGAAGAGTACACTGGGCTGGAAAAAATATGCTCAGAAAGAAAAGGAGGAGGAACCTGCTACTCAAGTGCCATTCCCTTTCCATAAGTTTTATGATTTAGGAGATATTGCCTGAATGACATATAATGTGAGATACTGTAATGTGGCTTCCTGTCCCTGGAGATGCTCTCAGAAAATAGGATGATTCCATCAGCAGGCTTTTTATATAAAAGTGAGCAAACATTGTAATAAATGAACTCAAAGAGTGAGAAAGTCAAGATAAGACTCATCACATCTGGTGGGGGAATTTTCCCACTTACTCGTGCTCCGTGATAAAGCTTGGATACGTTAATTACCTTGTTTAAAATAGACTTAATGAGTATGCTTGCAAGATACATTTTTATTTTAGTCTGTAAAACATACAAATAGGAAACATGCACAGAACATGACCCTCTGGAAATCATATGCTCTCCAGGCCAGAGAGCAAGAGAGAGGACAGAAGACTTTTTTCAGCTTTACTTTCACATGTCCTTTTGGTGGTTCAGGCATTGGAAACCTTAACTTCAGTTCTTGCTGTCAGTGGCATTGTTTGCGGAAGTGCTCAGGTGGACATGACACTGGAGAGAGATCTTTTTCAGTTTCTCTGATTTTCTGGTAATGGTCAGCAGACAATATCTAAGTTGGGAGTTAAAATTTTCCTTTAAATCACAGGGTTGATGTTAACCTCTATTGTATCTTCATCTGATCTGGACAAACCAGGCTCTGGCCCTTACATGCACCATACATACACCTCCTCGTTCACACAGGATTTCCAACACAATTTGAAGGGTCCAATCTCCCAATGAATCATTCCTCTCTGTTCCTTATGCCTCACTTTCATTTTTATTACTTTTTGGGAGCATGATTATTTTACATCCTTTCAATCATAAGCCTCTTCTGAGGGCCCCAAATGTTTGACCAATTTTAAACCAAGAGTATTAAACAGTTCAGCTAGCAGCCCAGTGAGCCGTTCCCCGATGCAGTGCCATGGGACCTCTATGTAAAGACATCACGGATGGCTCCCTACAGCCAGCTGCATGGATGGCTGCTCTCCATCTCCCTCCATGCCTGCATGGCTCAAGAGCAGTTCAGACAACTCATTTTTAAATGGGAATTCATGACCCATCGCAGCAAGCTGCAGCAGAGCTTTGTCAGCCTAGAGTGAAAACTTGACCTCTCTGGATGGGAAGTTTAACTGGGAGAACAATTTCTCTCTGGAAGTCCTAACAGCTCTGCAATGTTGGAAAAAATCCTTATGGGGGAGTGATCCCTTCTGGTGCTTTTCAAAGCCTGCTCTTCAGAGTAGCAGATATATTTATATTGGAAGTGGGTTGCTAAGCACAGTAGCTACTACACAGGAGCTAGGCACAACAAATGAGCTCCCCAGGTTTGACACTGTGCTCGAGTACAGCTACATGGGTGTAGATGGCTGCACAGTTCAGTAATTGTGACAACATAAATCCTGTGTAGGAAAAAATCCTACATAAATCCTGATGTAGGTAGCCATGGCACCTGAGGGTTTGTGCCATGAAGATGCTCAATAGGAGCTGGTCTTTCTCTGAAGCAATGAAGAGGCTGATGAGTTTTATCAGGAAAGGAAACCATTCTTTATGTCTATAGGCACAGGCCAGAACACAGGGTGAGCCTTTGGTGATAAAGTAGGTAATTGGTCAAGAAACAGCCTGACTCAAAGGGGAAAAGGTCATGCCTTACCTGGTGTCTCCCCATGCTATAGATTTATTGCGCTTATGCAATGTAAGTGCTCAAAAACTTGTGCCAGTCTCAAATCCTTGAATTTGCATGGTTCTAGGATTTTGTGCTATATCCAGGAGGCTGTTTCAACATAGCTTCCTGGAGGATGGAGGAAATGCCTTCTGCCTCATCCTTTCCTGCTCCAACATTGGTGAAAGAGCAGCAGAGGATCTGATGTGCTGCATCCTTCTGCACTTTCAGCTGGAAGTTTCATTTGGGAAAGAAACAGGCTAAACGAAACAAATGGGAGGTAAACCTGAAAGATCTGAGTGGATGTTGCTGTTTGCAACTTAGCAAGCTGGTCTATGAGAAATACTCTGTTCACTAGCTGGATACCAATTGCCAAGTGATGCTATCAGTTGATTAAAACACAGCCTGCCAGCTTCCTACTTGATAAAACTAAGCACAATCTGATTGGGAATTCTCAAATCCATTACAGAATGACTAGTCCATCACTTAAATCAGTGTACAACATTTTGCCATGAATCATCAACATACTTTGCTAATATATTTTCGGCAGCCAAACTCTGAAAAAAAACACATGCTAGTCCATCAAAATGGTCCCTGAGTGCCGGATTCTGGGGGGTGGGAAATGGCAAGAGCTTTGGACCATAAAGGTTTCCTGTTGTTCCCTGCTCAGCTAGGTGAAGGTCAGTTCCTCTCCTCTCTCACGCAGAAGCAGCTGAACCCTCAGCCCTTGAAGATATGTCAGTGAGCTCCTAGAAACAATAGCCAGCCCCTACAAGGAGACCTCTTCTGCACAGCCACACTGATGGAGCAAGATCACTCCCCAAAGAGAGGTGCTGCTCTCTACATTTGCCTCTTTGGAGGTAAATAAGGGGATACCAGACTCCAGAGGAAAAAAGTGTCATGAACTATCACAAATCAGTCTTGTACTTTGTTTCTTCTGCATGCTGTAATACAAAAAGAAACAGAGCCAGGCTAGCATTCCTGCAGCGGAAGGAAGGGGCATGCAGCCAATGCATTAAGGATAATCCACTAGTGGGTGGTTAAAAAAAGCCTTCTTTCGTTGGCTCTTTGGAGAGTTTTTTTATCTGCTGAGTTGGAGGTGGACGCCCAACTCCAGATATACATCAGTGTTTGCACATCAGCTGCAACGTATTCTTGATCATCCCAATGCAATAGACAGAAGGGTTACTTGATGAATTGCTTTGGGTCTCTTGGTGACTAAATAACGACACTGATATACCAGAAGAACAAGTCAATGCCAGCAGAAACAGTCTTCATGCCTTAACAGAAAGATCTTTTGGAGGGGAGCAAACCAATGCAAAATCTAAAGAAAGTGAGCAAGTGCAACAAAATTTGGAGGTCATTTATCACTTATCACCTAAGCAGCAGATTATAATGAAATGGTGAGGTCACAAAGATAGTAAGCCCTTATCATAGGAACTCTCAGATAATGCTTTGATGGCCAGTGCTATTCTCCAACTTCACCATTCCCCATCTGTGTCCTTTCCCCTTCTCTCTCCTCCATGCCCTTCCTTTATTCTCCCTCCCCTTTTTTTTTTTTTGTTGCAATTAAACATTGCAAGCTCTACTTGAGAAACATACAGATAATACAGCACTTCTATGTAAAATGTCAACAGAAATTCTTATCTGGTGTAAAGTCAATGTAACTCCATCTCTGGTCTCAATACATTTTATTTACAAGAAAATACATGAGCAGGAGACAAATATCTATTCCTTGCACAGTTTCAAAAACAAACTATAACATAAGGGCTAGTTTGTGCTCCCCCTTAAACTGCTGAGAGTCTGGGAAGTCTCTCCAGAAGCGAGACTGACTTGGAATAGGTGTAATAAAGGAGAGATTCACAGGCAGTTTCTTCATTTAAACTCATACAAAGTGAGAGGACAAAAGAGGTTCCCAAAATTCTGCCCTTGTGGTTCAAATTTGAATATATGTTTTTAAAGCTGGTCAAGCAACTGAAATTAAGCTTCATGTAATTAAGTTCCATTAATTTGAGCAGAAAGTAGTCCTGGGAAAGTTAGCAGGCTGAAAAAGTTATGGCAAAGCACTTATATTGAATTTTCTTGTGCCATTCCTATCACATCAGAAGTCCACAAAGAGGAAATTTAGGATAAGTCAAGAGTTTTCAGTTTCTGCTGTGCAGACCCCAGAGGTCCATGGACTAAACCAAACAAGCAGCTGGCTGGGTGGTGTGTTGCCACCTGAAGTTCTCTTCAAGCTTTTTGTACAGGACCGTGATACTGCCCCAAAGTCTCCATCATCAAGAACGCTGCCTTCATCTTCTCGATTGCATGTGGCATTGCTTTCTGTTCCTTACACCCACCAGCAGTCCTGGCTTACCTCCTGCTGCTGAAGAAACTTTTGGCCTCCTCGTGGTGCAGATTTATAAGCAGTGTGATCTCCTCTGCATCCAGGCGTCACCACTCCAGGTCTTCTGGGAGACTAAGGTTGGAAATTGGAAAAGGGATCACAAAAAGTGATAAAAGTAGAAGAAAAAAAGGACAGCAGCAAGGAGGAACAGCTACAGAAGATGGGGCAGTTAATAAACAGAAGGGATAATGAATTTGGAGAAGACTTGGTGGAAGACAGAGGAGTAGCGAAGAGCTGCCAGTCACCAGAAAAAAGGGTGTCACACAAAGCATTTGACCCTCTCTATAGCACAAACTCCACTCCAGCTCTGGGCAGTTTGACAGCCTTCCTCTAGCCAGGCAGGGTTACATACACCCTGAAGGACTTTTGTGGTGGTGTGTCTAACTATTTGGATCAGAGCTCAATGTCCCACCAAGCCCTGACTTGCTGCCGGCAAGAGCTCCCCACTGGGTCTCCTCTGGAAAGAATCTGTGTGCACTGAAGCTGCTCTGCAGCTGGACTAGTGCCCAACAAATGGAGACAACCAGGGGATTATTGCAAAACCACCCCAGGCTCCAAATTGAGACACTAGTGTAGATAGAGCTGACGTGTAACCCAAGAGAAACAAAGCTACTGTCAGTTGCCTTAAATTCACTAAGTATACCTGGGGAAAAATTGTAGGGGATTTCTAAGATTAAAAATGTTGAAAACCACAAGAAGTTTTTTTTAAACACCCTGTTATTTTACTAGGTCATACTGTACCTTCAATATTTCCACAAATTTCAGCTAGCATCAGTCAGATCTCTATTTAATGAACAGCAAAACACAGTTTGCTCAGTGATGACTAAATTACTCAGGAGGAACTACAATTGATAAGACAATGATTTATGGACCTATTGTTTTCTAGGTTCTTGTAAATAATCCTAATTGGTGTTAATCATCCACCCTCTGCTTTGTGTTATCACCAAGCAAAGTACACTTCCTAAAGAAGCTATTTAGGGGCATAATCCTTCTGAAAGCAAGACAGCTATTGCCTTCAACAGGATCTGGATTAAGGCGCTCAGAGGAAAGCGACTCTGGAATATGAGCAAAACACATCACATTGTCTTTCCATCTCTGCATTGAAAGGTTTCTTTTCAATACACTCATGGTAAATTCAGTGAGTTACAGTAATCCCTTCCACATGAGCTTCTTGCAGTGACTCCTCAGTCTTTCTACCAGATCAGAAATGCACTGCACAGGATCTAAATTTTGCTGATGCTGCTACTGCCAGTTTGCAGCTCCTGCCCGCGTCCCCTTGCAATGGGCTGGCGGTGTCATATCTGAGAAAGACTGCCTTGGAACAGCAGACACCCGCACCAGGACTTGGTGTCTTTCTGTCTCTGATTTTATTGTTATCCTTGAAAAAGTACTTTGATCTTTTGGTGCTTCACCACTTGTCATGCCATACCCTTGTCAGGTGGGAACCGTGGAACTCGAGACCTCCTTGCTTGCTGGCTTTAGGTGTAAGGTTTGGTGGGTTTAGTTTTAGCATACAAATGAGCTTGCTTGACCTTAAAAGGTCTGCACTTTAAATAACGCTTAAATAGCATTCTAGAGGGTACAGTCGCACGCTGCTTGCTTACGGAAACTACAAGGAAACCAGACAGTTTTTCAATTCATGTATCAAAGAGAAGGAGATTTACACATAAAAGGGTGAATTATTTTGATTTGTAGTTTTCAAGCCACTACGCGTTCTTCAACATAAATGCTCCCTTGTCTGGTTTCTGATAGTTCATATCAGGTTCAGTGGCCTAGATTTTCAAAAGTGGTAATTTTGGAGGCCAGTATTTCTTCGTGCCAACTAAAGGTGCTTTAAAGAGACTAGACATTGCTAAGATGCTATGCATCTTCGGAAAACTGGGCCATTTTAGCATCTCTCAAACTAGACACCCCAAAGTGACAGCACGTAAAATCATCAGAAGTGAGTTTGGCAAAGGAATAAAACTTTATCCTGTCGCATTGTCCCTTCCATTGCAGTACTCATGCAGGTCCTCACAGCATTGTCCCCCCCATCACCTCTAAAGGTCCCTGCAGAGTCAACATTACCAGTCCTTTTTTTGACATTCTCAACCACCAAACATCCTACATAACCTATAAAAATAGCTCATTTCCTTAGCTATTCCATCTTTTAAAGAGCTATCAGAGAAAAGTCTTCTAACACTTGAGTCTGGATAGCTAAAATCTAGCTATATGGTATTTGAGGGACAGAAGGGGAGAAACCCTATCCCATTATCTGCATTATCCTGTTACCCTTGGATGTCTTCCATGTACTTGGAAGAGCAATGCCCCATTCTTGAGGCTTCACATTGCAGCCACTGCCTTTTTGGCAGAAGAAAGGTGGATGTGGCTCCCTTCAAAGTCAATCAATGTCACGTCTTTAATCAATCTAGAAGGTCACCACTGCACTTCCATCCAAAAGAGTTGGGTACAATTCTCGCTGAGTCCTAAATGTTTATGGGGGATTCAGGTTGCAGTGGGTGAGGGAAAAAGTCTTTTCTGGGCCTGACCTCAGCATGTCTTCTATTCCTAGGTTCTTTGTAAGAGTTTAGGATCAAATAAGAATTATACCCAGGACTGAGATACAATGATGCAGAAGTATGTATAATGAAACCCCAAATTACACAAAACTGACTTAGTTTTGTGTTTCATTATGGCTTTGAACACATCCAGTTTTGCTGAAATGTTCACAAAGCTCAGGGAGGTTATGCGTGAAGGCAGGTCACATTTTGAGCAAGCTTACAATTATTTTGAGTTTCACATCAAATCATCTATGAAATTTCGTTCTTCAGGTGGGATGTCTGTTAGTGGTCACAAAACAGAAATTTATTGCATTTCAGGGAACTGTGACTAGGAGGGAGGATCAGAGCAAGGTGTATGTGAAAACCATTCAAACTTGAAGTTAGGACCCCTTGTACAAACAAACCTATCAATACAAAGCCCTGAATCCGTTAAGCCAGAAAATTCTTCCCCCAAGTTGGAATCATTTCATTACCACTCTGGCACAACTGGAGCAGGATCCAAAGCCCAGTAAAGTCAAGGGTAGAATTTCCATTGATTTCCAAGGAGTCTGGATCGGATCCTAGATCACATTGTCACACTGCAGCAAAACCCAGCCGTGTTGCAGTGTACCCACCTGCTCTCTATAGTCTCAGCTCTAGCTGTTCGTATTCATTGCAGGTACAATCTAGGTTATTCCAGCATTTGCTTGGTGCAACACTAAATAAACACCATTTTCTCAAAATCAGCACTGCTGAATACCACTCCTCGTTAGTAAATTAGGCCAACTAATGAACATTGTTTCTTAAGAGGATTTGTCTGCTTAAATCAAAACCAAGTGTCAAAAACCCTTATTCTCTCCACCAGACCAGTGCCCTCCTGCACCAGCTGTAGACTAGGGCTGGTGAAAGACATAGGGAAAAGGTGAATGAGGACCTCACAATGATTTTTAATTAGGTACTTGGGCTTCTTTTAAAACTAAGAACAATTCAACAGAATCTGGCAAGTTAAGGGATCAGCAGCCTCTGAGCACACAAGAAAAAAATAAGGGAAGAAGGAAAGAAAAAAAGAAGGCAGGCAAGAAGTGAGGAAGGAAGAAAGGAGGGGAGGAAGAACCTGTATTTCATTTGCTAATATTTCACATTGACAAGTCACAAAAACATGAGAACCTTCTTTAACCTCTTGCCTCCCCTTGACAAAATCATCCACCTACAAATTAAAATCATCTCCAGACACTGCTTGAGTTATTTTCTTACATAGTTCTGTAATGTAAATTGCTGTGTACACTAAGAAATTATTTTTAAAATGACACAGGGAGATTTTTTTTTTCCTTGCAAATCAAAACCGAAGTCTATATCTGAGAGGAATTTCTGGGAAGAACAAATAATCCTCTCGAGCTGGTACTGGAGTAGGTGCCCTAAACAAACCTACAGAAGGAGCATAATGAGGCAATGATTTATTGCGTGCTATGCAACTCTCACTGCTGTGCAGAGCGGTGTAAGAACTAGCAAAAGGGAGAGGCAGTAATCATACAGCCTCCTCCTCCTCATGTGTTTCTGGATATTACCTGCTCTGGATATGACTGTGTGACACTGAAATTGGGCTGCAGCCACCCTGAACTGCAGGATTGGCAAATGATCTTTGTGCTGCAACATTTCATCCCACACTTAAAGCTGCACCACCTACCCACTATCTAAAAAAAAAGAATTAAATTAAAATCTATATTCGGATACTCTGAAGCTTTGCACAACTACACAATGACATTTGTGTTGGACATATTATTGCTCTATTTGCATTAAAAAAAGTTCAGGAATATTTCCATCAGTAGATGGAAGCTCTGATCTTCTAAAGTAAAATTCCCCCTGGTTTCTAAAGGACCAGCAATTCACCTTTTCCATTTTATATGCATTAGGGACTAAATACAGATAGCAAAGTCTGCATGCCTAAAAATATTTGTAAGAAAATCTTGGTCCTAACGAATTACAATCAATCAAATGAGGAGCAGAAACATGCAATGTAACTGGTATTGCACCAATCAATACATATCAACATGAGTCTGATTCTAACTGGGTTGTATTTGCAATTAGCTGTGCTTTTTTTGCAATTTAAAATTCATTTGGGTTCTTGTAATCACTGGTGCGTTGCTTGCAGTTCTGCCCAAGTTCCTCCCAGTTTCTCCAATGTAAGAATACAAAAAAATTGTCTGCAACTAAGAATTAGTCTTCAAATGTGTTCGGTGAGTTATTTATAATAAATAAACATGAAAAAAATTACCTGCAGACTACTTGTGCTCAACTTCCCCCCCGCCCCAAAAGGCTAAATCAAGTGAAATAAATTAATTGCTATGAATTATTCAGCTCTACCTGTGGCAATGAAAAATAGCAAGAGCATTAGGTTTCTTCTTTGTGTACTAAGCTTCTAATTTATAGAGAATGCATATTAATAAAACACAGGATATTCATCAATATTCAAGTCACTGGCTGCCTGGCTATTTAATCTAAAATTACCAGTCAGTTCAAAACTCTTACTAGTTAATCATGCAATCTAAGCCATTCTGATATTGATGGTTAACATTAATTGCCCAAGTGCCATTTATAAAATCCTCTACTACATCTTTCCTTTGCCTAGCAGAGAATACTTTGACGTGTTTAACTCTACGGACAAGCTGGAGAAGGCCAGCTCACTGGGCTGTTCTGCAACCCAGAATGTTTCTCGTGAAAAGGATATTGTCTCCCGTTGTGGTTTTGCATTTTGAACATTATCAGCAAAAAATATTCTGCATTGTGAAGATCTCTGATAAGTTTCCCTACTTCTGCAGATGTTCTGCAGGTGGTGAGAAGAACCAGCTGGTTTTCATTCCACTGTACAGAATATATTGTCTTATATAATGGAAGCAAAGATGTTCAGATCAGGAAGGCTGAAACAATGATCAGTCTCAGTGGCAGACCATGAATTCCATAAAAAGCCACCGATAGTGGACTTTCTCCCCAAAAATCTAACTTCGTGCTCCCAAGGGGATGGCTGGCATAGAGCAGCAATACCTTCAGATGTTGCCAACATGCTGCATGACTTGCTCTGCACACATCAAGACGCAACAGGAGAATATGGGGAATATTTTCATGTGACAAAACTTGGCCAAAATTTATGCCCAAAATCCCAAAGTTTACCATACCAGTAAGAGGTGCTGATGAAGGAGATATCAGCGACAGCTTCCTAAAGCAAGGCACTGTAAGGCCAAACCTGACCCAGTCTTGATATTTATCACCTATATTTTTTTTTTGCTCCTCTATCTTTCTCATCTCATTAACACAATGAGATAAAAGCAAAAAAATAATAATAATTAAAAAAAAATCAAACAACACAACAAACAAATTGAAACCTTTCAGTTGTTCCAATAAATAGTTATCACGCTGGATGTTAACTGTAAATCAGCAAATCTGCAAAGAACTCACTGTCCTCACTGGCAGAGAAACTTCAAATAACAAACATATATGTAGTCGTGGAAATGCTACTGCATAATAAAGAATTCTTAAAAACAGCATTCTCAACCACTTTCAAATTATTATACCCTTGTTTCATCTAAGCTGAGACTTAAAAACCAAAGAAAAACTTTGCAAATTTTTTTTTTTTTGAGTAAAGAAAGCCCCTTTCTCTGTGTATAGACATTCTTTGGAACAAAAAGAGACATTTTCTGCTTTGTGATTTTTCCCCTTGGGAATTCAGGAACAACCAACAAATCCGTAAGTGTGCCTTCCCATTATTCGAGGGCTGCTAGGTAGCGATGATCGGTCATCATGACCAGGCACGTGGTGTTGCTTCTACTCTCTGATTGTTCCAGTGCAAAAGCACCTTCCTGGCCTTGAGACTTATGTAAGGGATCCCATCCATCACAGCCATGTCAATAAGAACTTGAACCTGGATGTTTGCAGAAAGCAAACACTAGGAGTGCAATAGCAGAGTCTAACCCAATTCATTTCAAAATTCCAGTAAATATTTGTGAACAATGTTTTGTAGCACTTGTACAGGTCCCATTGGCGATTAAACTCAGCTCCAAAATATACCAAGGCTCTCGGTGAATTCTGAGATGCCAAGAGGGAACGACATGCTGACAGCAAGGAGAAAATGATGACTGCAGAGTGAAACACAGCCTTGGAACAAGCAAAGACTAAATAAACTCACAGCATACCTTGGTAATTCTTTGTGGCATAAGAAGTGGCTTGGGCCTTGCCTGAACTGGGCTTTTACCAAAGTTAGAAAACCATGTTTAAATTAAATTTAAAGGCCATTCTTCTCAAAAGCCCTTCTACAATGCTTTGGCTGGACACTGTGTTTTTCTAACCAATGTTTATATAGTTTGACCCATTTTCACTTCTTTGCTTTAACTGAAACTATTAATTAAGCTATTTAAAAATTAAATTGAGTATATTCTTCCTTTGGACTGGATCTCAGGCTTCATTTAATTGCTGGTTCTTGTGCTGAGTTTGGTTGTGAGGGTGTGTGAATCTGTCTCCATTTGGAAATGAACCCAAAATGACAAATATCTCTCATACAGGCTACAAAACTGAGTAAAATGCCAAAGACATGCCCTGCTTTAATTGTTTTAATTGTTTGGAATATATCCCTGTGATATTAAAAATTACATCTGCAATAAATATGGTGACATGAGCCCAGTGTAACTCACCATCAAAAACAGCCCGCACCTTTAAATGGCTGAGCTGGCATTAGAGGCATATAACAAAGTTCGATATTGTGAGCATGAAAACATTCACACATCGCATTTCTTGTGCTTTATACACCATAATCATGCTGGATTTTCAAGTGGAAAGGGTACCTAGAAATTACTGAAAAAGGGTCATCTCTATTTTTCTATTTGCAACTAATATAATGCAGGGCTTTCTATCGTAGAGGGGCCCGATGTGCATACCAAAGTCTGATTTAGATTTTCCCATTGAACGGCTTTTCTTTATAGAAATCTCATGAAGACACACTGATCCTTTAAACTTCAGTGTTGATGCTGAAATTATGCTGTGTGTCAAAATTACATCAAACAACTGCACTTATTTCCACCAGAAAAATTTGATTATTTCACTCTCATTTACATTACATTTTTTCCCCACTATAATGCTGACTTGGAAATTCCCTTAGGTCTGGACACCTCCAAGTAGACTTTTCCAACAGAAAGAAAGCTTTCATTATATTTCATATTTTTTTTTCTCCTTGATTTGAATGTTATAATTGGATTGGAAAGATATTTATTGCGAACTTCATGTTTTGCCAGGCTCCACGAGCCGCATCTTTTAATTTCTCTCTTTTCAATGAACCTTTTGACTTGATAAAACTGGCTCTAAGGTATTTTTACAAAAGAAGCCAACAGAGCCAGTTCATTTTAAACTTTTCTCTTTAAAGTATCTCATTTCCTTATTATTTCTTAATAGAGGTACTACGCTGCAATATCATAAAGAATGTTGCAGTTGACTTCAGCGGGATCAGGATCACTCCCTACTGTAATTAGTTCTATATTTCAAAATATTAGAGGTCACTTTATTCAGTTTTTTTCCATTTGAGAAAAGAAAACATTTTTTTTAAAAAAAGACTTTCAAGGGTGACTGTCAGTAGAATACTAAAAATAAGTTGCATGCATTCCAGTTGATACAATTTATGCCTCTAATGAAATTTTCCTCTTCTCATTTACTGCAAATTTTTAATGTGAGCTTTTACAGCAATTGATTCAGTATCTTTAATCTTCCACCAATATTAGATAGAAATGGAGCTAACTAGGGAAAATCCATCTGGTTAAAAGAGCACACTGTCTATAAAGTTGTTCAGTTCATCCAAAACTACTTTTTTTCCCCAGTGGATAGGACAGGATAAAATTATAATATTTTGAAATACTGTTAATACTATTCAGAGATTAATACACTTGTAATTAATAATAAGTTTAAAATATTATGATGCCTCTGGAGAAATCAAAGGATCCAATGTCAATCACCCTGACTACCAGGGATGGGCTAGATCCCACAGCACCAGCTTCTGATGCTCTTAATTACGTTCAGTAGCAAAGCCTACTTCTGAGCCCAGTGGGTAAAATTCAGCCCCAGCCCAATCCAGGGAGGGAGCACATCATTTCCAACTACTCATTTAGATGGGATCTGTCAGGGTTCACATGAGCAAAGGTGTGGGAGCCAGTCTCACAGGGAGAAAATAGCCAAGTGCTCACACCCCAGGTCATGGCCTCTCCATCCTTCCCTTTGCCAAAGACTCACCACAGGCTCCGCTGGCACCGCAGTCGCTGCTTTGCAAAGAGGGCTGTGCTGGTTCACCAGGAGCTGTTGGGCTCCCTCCCTCTGCCCTGAGCTCCTCTCCCCAGCCCCATAACCACACAGAGCAGACACCTTTTGTCCACACGGTCTATTTATAAAACCTCACTTCCAAAAACACATTTTCGCCGTCATGGGTCAGCTTCACAACACCAATTACAGCATCCAAGCTTCGTGGCATGAAGGTGCAGCACCCAAAAGAAATGGTCTAGGGCCAGTAACAACTTGACCCTGAGCAGCTATAGGCAGAGCAGCACGTCTGGCCATCCTGTCCGAGCAGGGGAAAAACATGCTTTTCCCTCATGATCATGGTGTCAATGCTAAAAATATATAAAGCACTTCAACCCTGCGAAGAGCTCAACTGTGCCTGGTTGACAATATCTTTAAAATCTGTCAGTCTATAATGCAGAATTAAATCCCGCACCCACTGAAGTGAATGGAAAAACTCTACTGCCCCGCAGGGTGCCAGGAGTTCTTTCCCAGGGCAGGAAAGTTAAGGACATGTGCAAGACGTTGGCAGGACAAGGGACCTATTTTTGGATGCTGTCTATGCTAGGTATTTCTACTGATCCTGTTAACACTGTACAAGAACACGAGGGAATCATTCACGCATTTACTAATCATGAACCAAAAAAGGAAGATTGCCCCAAGATGAAGGACAGGAGCAAAGGTGGGTCTGTCTGCCTGGGGACTGCTCCTGCACTCTGGGACATAGGTATGACATGCAGCCAGCAGCAACAGGGCACAGGGATGTGGATGCCTCAGGGAAAGCAGCAGGACAGATGCCAGCCCTGCCAGGACTAGTCTGGAGGTGGCTATGTGAGCCATTGCAGTAGAAATTCCCAGAGTTAAATGCCCAGGAGACTCTTTCAGTCTCTCCACCGGTGTGGCTTCCCAAGAGATACCCAGCTTCCTCCAGCATCTTCTCCTCAGTGCTCACCAATAACACAAAGCAGCATGGCTCAGCTCCTGCACCACCACCAAAAACCTCTCCAGCTCCCCCTCATCAGAGCCACTCTGCCTTTTGCATGTCCACACACTTGCCCTTCTCACTTCTTCCACGCGTGCGGTAACAGATGAGCCCCTGCCAAACACCTGCCTGGGTTTCTGCAGCCACCACGCATGGATGGGCACTCGCACATCCTCGTGGGAAAGCCATGTGCATCCCTGCAGCACACTGCTGCTGAGAACTGAGTTGTGTGCTTCCCACTCCACTTACTTCTTATCACACAATTTCATGACAAGGATGCAGAAGAGGTCCTGCCAGGAAAAGACTGGTTAGTTCGCACGCTTCCAGAGCTTTATTCAGCAGCCTGTGCCAGCGTGCCAGGCAAAAACCTCACTGCTGCTTCCTACAATGGATTAAAATGTTTTCTCTGGCCAGCGTGGACTGGAGCAAGAGAGCTGATCAATCTGCGCAGCTACAGACACAACTTGGCACGTGAAGCACACCACAGTCATCCTCACCACCTGGGCTAGGCACACCAGCACTTCAGGGGCTATGTGCACGTGCATCTTTTCTCCTCCATCTCGTCTATATCTGGCACAGGGAAGAAGTGAGATCTCATGACAGTGTGAGAAAAAGTCCCTATTTATTCTGTCTGGAAGGGCGTTGTGTGCAGCAAAAAGCCTCTCAGCCCATGTGTGTGCTCAGAGGAGATATCGTCTGGGGTGCTGAGATGACAAGCCCACTGGGTCACCCCGCTGCAGGTGGTTACCCCAGAACGCAGGCAGCAGCAGGAGGTGTGCCTTCACATCCACTGCTTCAGCATAAAGGCCAGCACCCTAATACTGCCCGCAAAAAGTCAGTGCTGAATTTCATCAGGCCGGAGGTGTGAGTACACGCTCCCTTCTGCTGACTTGGCCGAGCTCTGGGCCCCTTGGGGCTGGCCATGGCAGGGCCACTTCTGTCAGCACTCTGCGGAAACAAGTTAATTGACATATGCTAACACACTGTTAAACATAACACAGTCGTGTTTAAAAATACGCGAGCTAGTCGGATCAAATGCATTTTTAAACAGACCTGCTTTTTTTTCCAAAAAGGAAGAGGTTTTGGTTAACATGTGCTAGTACAAACATTTTTGAACACGGTGGAGACACAGGAGATGTGAGAATTACAGCAAGTGTCCTTTGGCCAAGTATAGTCTGCAGGGAAAGTTGACTTTAAAAACAAGTTTTCCCTGATAATGTTAATTTGTTTACATTGTCCAGTTCACAGGATTTCAACACGAACACACAGCAAAATGTTTATGCACAGTGTAATACCCATGTAATCCATCCACAATGTGTGTAAATTCGGCCCTAAGGCACTACTGCTATAAACACCATCATCTTGTAATACGATAATAACAACTGCCCAAAAGCATTACAACTCTTCCTGTCAATACAGGTATCTCTTAAATGACATGTTAAAACTGAGAGCACAACTAAAAAGAAGATGTAGTTTTGCGTCTTTAGTGATAGTTGTAATATACATCCAGGGAGAGGACTACTCCCTTCAGCTGAAAGGAAGCCAGTTTCTGACTCTCTTCCACGTTTCTTTTCTTTCTATAAACTGCTACTGCTGGAAAACATATAAACGTTTCCCCTTTGCATGCTCTTCTGCTCCTGGCTGATCCTCCAGGTCTCTTCAGCCTAAGAATTCACCTACAAAAGCTTTTTACATCTAGTTCAAAGCCAGGATCCTCAACGATATGATCATTCCCAGCGAAGCTGTTCACACCATCGCAGGCCAGCGAGTGTGATTTTGGCTGATGGATGAAATAGCAAGTGCAAGAGAACACTAAAAGACAAAAGACTTTGCTTCCACGCAAATGTAACATGGGACAGCAAATGGAAAATGGAATAGCAAAATCTAGGTCAGTGAAAAGCTTACTGGTATGGAGAGACAATAAGCAGAATTGCCTCTAAATATAACAAATACTTACTCAGGTTTTTACTGAAAGCATTGAGGGTTCTTTAAACAACACTGCCGGGTCCCAATTTGTAAATCTGCGTGCCCAATAGCATGGTGCAAAATGAAGTCAAGACTCAAAAATGAAACCATCAAGTGCTGGCGATGAATGTACATGAATATACGCTGCGATCGCCGTCCGCTGTGCCCAAGTCAGTGTAACTGCAGAGCTGCATAAGGCGCTTTAAATCAGGCTTTGGGGATGAAGCGCAGAACAGAGACATATCACTGTGCTGGAATCACAGGGGCTACGGAGAATTTGCACCGATACTGCTAAGAGCTGACATTTCTGTTAGAATAAGCGAGGCTTCTTAAGGTTTACATTGTATTTGTGTGCAGGGTTCAAAGCACAGGAGAAATTAAGACAAAGATGACTATGGAGAAGAAAGGAACCTGAGGGGCACTTCGAAGCAAACCCTTCACTACTGAGCTGCCTGGTCCAGGGGCTCCACTCTCCGAGCTCAGGATGCCTGTCCCAGGGCTTGACCCCAGCACATCATCACAGAGCTTTGGCGAGATGTGCTGCAACCTGATGCCATGCCCTCATACACCCTCGAGATGTGGAATGCAAAGGAAAGCTGAGACTGGAACTTAGGGCAGGTTGAACATGTTCTCTCAGTGATAACTATTACTGGGAAGAGAAGGGAGGAAAAAGAAAGGAAAAAGCACAGCCACATTTATTCCAGGCTCCTTCCCCTTCCGCACCGTTTTTAAAAGGAGGTCAGAGGGCTGCCCTGACTGTCCCTGCCTCGGGGCAAATGCTCCTGGTGAGCTGATCGGGAGAAAATCTCCAGGGTCCTCTGGCTATGTTCTTCCCCAGAGGAGATATTATCAGCTTTTTAAAAAAGGGCAACCAAGAGAAAAGCCTCCTAGCTTATGAACTTCCCTGATCTGAAGCTCCACAAATTCTTTCCATGGTTTTGGTACAGCACCTTATGTGCAGAGTGGAAGGGGAAGCTATTGAGTGTTGAATTACAGAGGGGAAAAACATCTCAAATACCTTTCTATTTATACTCACAACTTTTCCAAATCCCCTAGCCTCAGCTGAACTGCTCACGGGTTACAGGGCCAAGAAAGAGGTGGACCCTTCACAGCTTGTGCTAAGTCTTTCAGAAACTTGGAGAAAATTCCCCCCAAAATAAAAGTAATCAAAATTATCATGCCAGGCAAAGAAGATACAATCTCCACCATCCCCCACAAGCACAGAGTTAATTTACAAGACAGTAGGAGGTTGCTTTCATAACAGGGAGCATAGGTTGCTTATTTGTGAGAAGTTTTCTGGGACTACCTTCATTGTTAAGCTGAGGCTGACACCGAGTACAGAGAGACAGAAATTTGACAAAAGCATTGAGCGTTTGGGGGTATTTGAGAAAAAAATCTATTCTGGTAGTCCAGACACTAGGCTGGGACTTGTTAAGTTGTGAACTTGTTAAATTCCTACTCCACCAACGGCTTCCTGCATGAAAAGAAACCAAAGCCTGATTCTGCTGGTACAAACTCTCCTTGACTTTGAGAGACACCGCGGCCTTGGTGTTTCAGCTCCTCACCCATAAAGCCATTTGATGGCTGCTTCACCTCCTGCCACATGAGCTCCACTGAACACCCTTACCATGTACATCAGTATCCCCCAGGCAGAGAGAGGGGCTTTAAGCTTTGGAGACAGGACAAGGTGCAAGTTCTGAGAGACGCGTCCTTGCGTGATGCTTCTGTGTTGCCTCACAGAAGCCTGCATTTGGGATGGCTTAAAACCTTAGGCAACTGGTTTTTTAAATTCCTTTTACTTCTGTCACTACCAGTAAGGTGGATGGTTTTCAGATTTTAGTTTCCTTGTCATTATTTACGATGTTTCCCTGTTTTGCCTACATTTTGTTCATTGTTCTTAACCAAAACAGTGAATTAAATTAGAAATGACCATTTTTACTTCTGTTTCTGGTGTATTCTCCCTTCATGGCTTTCAAGTTTTAGCAAAGTGCTCTTTTTTTTTTTTTACTTCCAACACTGAACAGGGCAATACAGACATTAAAGTAAGAAATATGCTAATTGGACTATATAATAAATGTAAAAGTTATGAGAACCCTCTAATCACATGAGATTTGAAGGCTCCCATCTCTACCTAATTAAAAATCTCAGTCCTCTATGTTTTAGCACAAGGCTCACCAATACAGCTCACAAGTATGATGTGCAAGACTGAAGCAGTCCATGGGCTTCTCTGGAGAGACTCATGACACCTTACAGGAGCAAATTTAAGGTCTTAAATCACAACCATATATCTACCATATAAGCAGGAGCCAGGAAACCACCAGCAAAAACCCAGATGTGGACTCCAGGACTGTTATCTGGGCTCCAAGGAGGACTCATGAGAGCCTCAAGATGACTAAACAGAAACACCCAATGGGGTGATCTTGAAGGGTATTTTCTGTTCTCGTATCTCTTGGGGGAATCCCTGGAAGGTGATGCACATGTCCTACAGCCCAAACTCTTTCCAGACTATCCACTGCACCAAAAAGTCTGTGGACAATAGGAGCGTTGATGGCTAGGAAGCCAGCTGCTCTCCTAGCTTCTCCATGCGGGAGGGATGGATCTGGGCTCACAGTTTCGCTGCCATGCAGAAGTTGCCAATGGAGCACAGCAGGGTTCAATGAAACGTGCAGCCACTGTACTCTGTTATGTTTACCCACTGCTTTTTAAATATGGGCTGCTGAGTTACCCAAAAAGCACCTTAGCCAACAGGCTCTCAGATTTCCGACTGATAGCCCTTAAAAATAGAGTGGTGGTTGTTTCACCGCTGTTCAACAAGTAAATATAACATTACTAGAGGTCTGGAGCCTTTTGTGCTGAGCTTCGACCTACAGCAGTATTTCCTTGCTAGAAAAAAGCAGGCTGGAGTTGGTGACATAACACCAAATATACAGATGGGACCACACTATAATTAGCAAGGGAATGTCATTCCTGCCATCTTTGCTTCATTTGTAACTGTGCCTGTAAGCTCTGGGGAATGGTGTGCATTTCACACAGTCTGCACAAGAACGAGGATTGCCAACTGTCCCAGTTCTGGTGGGATACCCTTGGTCCTCTGCCCCAAGGCTTGTGGAGGTGCCTGTAGCACCATGGGAGAGCTATGCCACTGCTGGGACCCCTTGTCTTGAGGTAGAGGGGAGAGATTTCTCTGCACA
Source organism: Eurystomus gularis (assembly GCA_013400335.1). Taxonomy (NCBI): domain Eukaryota; kingdom Metazoa; phylum Chordata; class Aves; order Coraciiformes; family Coraciidae; genus Eurystomus; species Eurystomus gularis. The sequence continues at coordinate 44,232 of VZZY01014216.1, read as the reverse complement.
GCAGCAATAACACAGCTTCCTTCAAAAATACAACTTGCTCCCATCCAGAAGAGCACGGCCCATTGCTTCTTGATAGGCTCCTTCACATGTACCCAAAATCATCTTTTTGCCTATCATCAAGCCAAATGCACAGCCTGGACCCAACAACAGAGGCTGGTAACTCTGTTCCCCTCTGCACTCAGCTTGTTCCCAGGACGGAGAGGATTTATTCAGCACAAATATGGGGATTTTCACAACAGCCATGCTTTTCAGCATGTAACCACTATTTTTAAATCTCTCTGTTGGTTCCAGTAAAACACCAAATCAATGGTTAAGGTTTTACTGCTTAATTTAAACGTGCTCAATAACGCGGCTCAGTCCAGTTGTCTTTTAAACACTTTGTTATCCTCTGCAGGCACTGAGACGAAAAACTTACTGTCGGCCCTACTCTACCTACAATCAAGTGAATTCATTCAGCTTTTCACCAGGCAGCACAAACGGGTGAAACCAGCCAAAGGAACAAACAAACCCCTAATGTAATATGTTCCTTGTCTTACGTGCAAAGTTCAAATCAGCTTACTTGAGAAGGCTAATTCATCCTATTGGGTCCAAAGGGACCTTGGCTCTGAAGATCTCAAAACATGTTAGGAATATTAAATTGCACAGATCTTTAACCCTGGAGATTTTAAACAGAACAGACCCCTGTGATCATCTCATGAACTCCTCCTTCATAACAAATAAATAATTTCCCTGTGCATTTCTTGCATGAACCCTAGATTTTGAAATAAAGTAGAGCACATTTTTCTGCTAAGGACTTCAACCTTGTTGAAAAACTTCAAATGATGGTGAATGCACCACATCCCTAGGTAAGATTCCCCAATTGTTTTCTCTTTGCCACAAAAAAAAAAAATCCATCCCCCCAAGTCGTCCTGCGGTGCCCTCGTATTAACTGTATAGGTGGGTAAACTGAGGCCTACAGGGGTCAGGAATTCCTTAAGGTTATACAGTGACAAAGTGCATTTTCCCACTGTTACTTTCAGCTCATTTAAGCCCAGGCTGCTGCTGAAAGGGCCTTCTGTTGTGCATTGCCTGCCCCTGCCTGCACCTTCCCACTGCCCCCAGCCTGGGTCCCTGCTCCCTCTGCGCAGCCCAGGCAAGGGGAGGCACTTGCAAAGTGCTCTACCCAGCACCCACCTGCAGCCAGGACAGCTGAAAGCACCCGCAGGGCTGTGCTACGGACACCAGCAAGCTCCGAGCCCCAGAGCCCTGCCCAGGCTGTGAGGGAGGAGTAAGGCAGCTCCTGCTGCCAGCTAGAGCCAGCATCCAGGAGCCTGGAGACCTAGGTCTGCTCACAGCTCCACCACTGAATTTTTGCAGATCTGTAGGGAAATCACTTATTTCCCCAGGATTTCCCCATAAATTTGACAGAGTGCCTTGAGATTCCCCAAGGAAAGGCACTGTTCAAGTACAAAGCTTAATTATGATTGTTATAATACAGTCATGCCACTAATTCCCACTAAGAACTGCAAATCGCTCCCATTCCACTCCTCCATCCCCCCTGCTTGTCAGTGCTGGTGGACAATTAATTCCCCAAAAAGAATATATTAAACACATGTGAAACCTTTTCTATTTGCAGGACATCTATGAGCAGATTGCAGTTCCCCTCAAACATATTTGTGATTGAATGCATCAAATTCTATATTTCTATTTTTTTTAACAGCTTGACAGAATTTATTCAAAATTCAAGTTGTGACTGGCCAAATAAATCTTGCAACATCCTTCCTGTGCCTGTGATCAACCACACACAAATCCACCACACACAAATTTAAAATTCATTTTCTATAAAGCTTGCGTAGTTGTCTTTAGAAATCATATTGAATGAGCTGGGGTTTTTTTCCCAGTTAAATTTAGTCATTTGGAAATCCACAGGAAGCAATCTCAGAGGAATTTAGAAGGCTGAGGTGAGTTCATTGAAAACCTCAGATGAATTAAAATACATTGAAAATACCTTGCATTTTTGCCCTGCAATAAACACCAGGGCTGCCACAAGAAATGCATCAGGCTCCCTCGGCCAAGCTGAGCAGCAACAACTGCAACTTTCTGTAAGCCTAGGGGTTAAAGAAACCCATACCATAAGGGTTAAAGGATAAATTCAGCTCTACGGCCACTGCTTAGGGAACAACTGAAGGGCAGTTCAGTATCCCACAAAAATCATCCCCTCTGCTGTCAGCTCTGCAACCAGAACAAGGAGCTCTGAGATCTATTCGTGTAATATTAGGCCTGAAAAAAATTACCAGTTGTGATGAAATTAAAGACATCCAAATTTTTAGCCATTCTCTGCTGATAAAGGCTCTATTATTACCACTTACAAAGGGGAAACACAGCCAATTATAAGCTACTTCTGGCACATGCCAGGCCTCAAGTAGAAGATAAGCCAACACAGCAGAGCTTGCAGCTGGAAGCCCAGAAACCTGAAAATGAGCTGACTCATGGAAATATCCTCATATAAAATACCGGATGGTTATTTTTCTCTGCCTCCTTTCTGTGTGTCTTAGGAATGATATATGAATTGCCTTATTTACTTTGTCCCATAAAACTTACATTTTTTAATTAATGCGCTGCCAGCTCCAAGAGCAGTAGGTGTGGGAGCAGAGGGAAGGAGGGAGGAGAGCTGCTCTTCATGGGGTACAGCAGGGGAAAGGTCCCCTGCAACACTGCACGTCCAAAAGCACGGCAACAAACTTTCCACTGAGCTTTGTCCTGCCTGCAGACAGCAAGCCAGCTCCTCATTCTGCCCTGATTTCAGCAAAATGAGGAGGCTGCCCACACTGACATTAAACTGGGTAGAATTAGTGCAAAATGAGGCTCACAGAACTTCTGCTCCTACTAGAAGACAAGTTGTGAGCAGAAGTGACTTCCTCTGGTTATGCCCTGTGCTGCTTGTCCCAAAGCCCAGCTCCAGCAGCAAACCTTGTGTCCAAATCCTTTGATCTTGCTCTTCCCCAGCAGGCAAGGGATGTGACTGGTTGTGGGCTACCATCAGCATGGATAAAGACTGAATTTACCTGGTTCCTGGCACAGACACCAACATGGAGCTTTTTCTTGCATCCACTTTGATTTTGTGAGGACTTTGTAACATCGGAGATGTCCTTCCCCTTTCAAACCCACTTGCAAGGCAGTCTCATGTTGTTAGGAGAGGACTAGGTCCAGGTGTGTGGATGGTGGGATGCTCTATGCCTCATTTCCTTAGGAAACGAGGTTAAAAAACCCTGCCCTCCCCTCTGTTATACTGCACTATTGAATTAAGGATGGCAAATGCTCATTATGAATATAATTAAAAGCATCAGCCTCATCTAACAATCTATTTTTATCTGCTCCTCACCTAGACAAGCAGCAGAAGGAATTAAAATCTGAAGGGATGAGCCACAGTTGGGGTCAATCAGCAGAGCTTTGCTCTCCACCAGCTCAAAGCGTGTTGAAAAAGATTTCAGTAAGATAACTTTCCTTAAAAACTACTGCCCAAAAAAGACATGCTTTGGATGCTTTTTTCCTGGGAAACCAGTGTCTAACAACTACAAGGGCACAGCTTGGGAGTATATTTCCATTTTACGAGGGAAGAAGGCATGAGCTTTGCAGCATCTCTTGCACCAGCTGCTGGCTTCTGTGGCAGCAGGGTAGGTAATTAAAAAGGACATCATGTAACAGATAAATGCAAGATAGTAAGTAGTCATTACTTGATATATAGTATATCATCTATTATTAGAGGCTAATAATTCTCTAACCTATTCATGTTAGTCTTTTGTCCGTGTAGCTAGCCATTTGGCACACTCTAAATTTCTCAACATAAAATTTACTCAATGTTACAACTCATATCTAATCCTGAATTTCTCTGCATTTCACTGCAGTATATCATGTAGCTAGGTAAAAGCTCAACACTAAATCCTTTGCAAAAGGAAGAACGAGCCAACAAAACTCCATGTTTTCACTTTTCTGGCAGAAAAAAATGGTATATTGAATTTTTTTCTTAGCTGTAATTTTAACATTTATTTCCACCTTTAGAATGCTGCAATTCTAGAGATGCTTAGCTGTACTTTACACAGCACGCAATAATGCACTTTTTGCGTGATGTTTTTACTCCTGTTGAAATAATCTGTCTTTTAAATACATTTTTACATATATTTAAATACATTTTTTAAAATGCATTCTAAAGTGAACTAAAAGAAGTGCTATTGTGTTTAATCACAGGGAGCAAAATCCTCAAGTCATGTAAATCATCACTTCACAATCTGCTCCGCAGTATCCCGATTTGGAAAGCGTATCATAGCAAACAGAGCTGAATTTATAAAAGATTCTTTACACGTTTAAAACATTCATGTAACTTAGAGTGTCAATCTCCATCAGCTGTCCTAGATCACGCTAAGAAATAAAAGTGGAATTTATTTATTAGGAAGTTTATTTCTTTTCTTCTAACTACTGATACTTACTCTCCTTTTTTTCCATTTCTTTTTATTTTACTTTTTTAAATTTTACATTATTTATTTTATTTCCAAAGCCCAGTCTAAAAACTTAACTTGTGCTATAAAAGAAGCCAAGCCACTCAAGGTACCCAATTACAGTGTCTCCAGAAGGTTTAGAAGTCAGAACAGCGCTGATAAAAAAAGCCACATGGGATGAAGCAATAATACTGTGCTCGCCTGCAGGATCTCTGCTGATGAGCAGCTCTACAAGGACTCCACTGATAAGGGTTTACAGCCAGAAACTGTAGTAGCTGCACCAAAAATGAAACCAGATCTCTGCTTCTGTCTTCTGCAAATTGTTTTTCCAACGTGGGACTCCTCTGGGAGACAGAAAACATTTGCCACGGGTTATCAAGCCCTTACACTTCCACTTAACCTGGCCATGCTGCCAGGCAAGGAGTTGCTCTGGAACATGGGAGGGAGGACAAAGTCTGCAAACCGCCAGGAGAGCTGAGAGTAGAGGCTGAGGAGGAGCAAAGGGACCCTCCCAGCAGCTTCACACACAAATCGCTCCAAATAGCTGCAGATTATGGCAGGACCCAACTGCAGATTAAAAGGAACGTTGGGTAGCGGAGTTAGGAATTGAAACAGCCAGGGAAAAACACCCTCTCCTAGGGATTATGAAGCATTTGAGATTCAAACCGTGTGATATATTTTTCATGTTGTTCGTCTTGTTTACATATCCTTCATATAAAAGCAGGATTTTGTCCACCAAAGGCTACTAAAACCTCCGTGCATTTTTGCAGTACTGTGCTGTTCATTTTCATCTGTCAGCAACATTGGGGGTGTGCTCATTTGAATCCCGTTCCCCATAGTTTTGCCCAGAACTGGCACCAGTTGCCGTCTCTTATAGAGGCATTTTGTACGCTGCACTATAGCTGTTATACTCCACCCCAGAGATCGCTGCAGTCTGGCTCTGGAACATTTGCTTTCAAGCTCCCTAAAAGTGTACAAGTATTTGGGGGCCTTTCATCATTTTAGAGAGGGAATAAACACCATTTGTTAGGACTCAGAGAAGAAATATGGAGCTTCCCGTAATGAAAGGCTCGTCTCTGGCTCTTGGGAAGATGCAGGGAAGGTGGAGCACATGTGAATGAAGAGCCCAGCCAGAGCACGCCATGCTGATGCAATTACAAAAGGTTAGTATCTAAAAAGGAAAAGCTTGCACTGATATTACAGGGATAGGGAAGGAGGAAAAAGCCCTATCAAGTTTCTTCAAAACACTCGACCTGCTTCCATGTAAACCTACAACCCCTCGCTTTTTCCCTGAGCTCAGCAGCCACAACCTCACGTCATTCCCGGTCTCCGAGGACCTTTAGTAACTTTCTCCCTTTTGTATTTAGGAGATGGGAAATGTTTTTTTACCGCTCAAACCTCTCTTAAACCAACTGAATTTAAAAAAAAAATGACTTCACTTTCTAACAGATGCACAAGTGCACCTTGGGATGAATGTGTTACGGAGTCCAAGCTATCGCCACCTGCCTCCCAATTACATTTGCTGCATTGTCCCTTGTGGTGTGCACCTGTGACATGTTGGCACAGAGTGGGGACTACTGGAGTGTGCAGGCGTGGACCAAGCCACACGGTATTTTGCTTTGCAAAAGTCTCCCGGCAATTATTGCCGTGCTTTCTTAAAGCGTAAGGGACATTCTACAGTAGCTGATATTTTTCCTCCTTTTGGTATGATGAATTAACACAGGGAATGTGCAGTCCTGGAAAACGGCAAAGCCATGAAACTATAGTTTAAAAAACTCTTCACCTCAGGATACCAAATGTCCAGCTGGCCAGGGACTGATCTAACACGGGAAAAGGTCATTTGTGGGCTCCCTGCTACCTCTGCTCACATACAGACCTAGGCAGCCAATTAACTAACTCTGGCAGTAATTTCTATCAAATTTCAGTATGATTTTTACACCTGAAATAATAGAGGAATCTACAACACTGTGACTGTTTGCAGCAGGAATGATGTACAAAGGAAGATTTCCAAGGTTTTAGGCTCATTATATTCATTCCAATATATCGTACTGGGGTTTTTTTTCTGCTTTCCCCTGGTACTGTTGCAGCTCTTTAAGTGGCTGAACAGCATCTGCACCAAGAGGACCACATGATGTGAAGCAGAAGCAAGGAGACATGGTATTATGCATATTGTAAGGGTACACTGAGCAATGCACTCACAGTGACGTATATACTGACAGGATTAATTTGACATTGGCAAGTGAAAACTTATTTTGTCATTAAGGTATCATAATTACACCATATCCAGAGCCAACTGATGCCCTAGCTGAGAACCCTACATATGCTGTCTTTGCAGCGAGAGGCTAATACAGAATTTTAACATCCATCTATTTTTGATGGGATTGGTACGGCAGCGCAGATTGGGACACTGCTGTTTCATAAGTGCCCTATGACTACCTACGGGTATTCAAGGTGACAAAAGGTACTGGAAAACAGCTGAGGGGAATTTGCAGCCTGTTAACAGAGCTTCTGCTACCCAAAGCCTAAAAAGGGCAAGAAAACTTCAACAGACTCCAAATCCTTTTGTAATGCATCCTGTCTAAACATTGCTTCTGATTCATATTTTCAGCAGAGGGTATTTTCTCACGAGAGAAGGACAGAAGCCTTGTACAACAAAAATGTCTCTAGAAGACAGACAAACCATGAAGATCCTTTGCATGTGACAAATAGTCAGAGAAAACAGACTTTTGTCCCTGCCCCCCCTGTTTATTTGGATGATTAGATATGCTTAAGAATGGAAAAGCCAGAAAGATACCAGGACAGAAGAGCTGCAGCACTGTTAAGGATGTAGTATTGCAATATTTATTGCTGCTGAGATAGAGGAAAACAATGGAATATCAAACAAAAAAAACCCCAAAGAACAATCTTAATGTTTGCAGGGTTTAAGTACAGCAGCTTTACGTTACCTTAAGGTAACAATTTATAAACTGAATCAAAATTGTGTAATAAGTTAAGCAAAAAAATTAGTTTTATTCTTCGTTCATGAACTCCCCTGCCAATGACAAATATGCTATTAGTGGCCTCAGTACAATTGTGAAAATATCCCTCACTTACAATTGAACGTGCTGGGTGTTGGGGTTTTTTCTTCATTGTTGTGTGTTGTCGAGCTAAAAATGACAAAGCCCTGGATTTCGTCGTTCTTGCAATCTATTCTTTTCCCCTGACTTCCTGTTTTCATGAAATTTTAATCAGGCATTTAAAATAAATAGCTATGCAGAGTCTCTATGCCTCTTTGAATGCTTGGGATGGATGTTTTGGGTAAAGTGATAGTCCAGAGACCTTGAGAGCATTTAATCCCATTCTAACTTGGCAAGACAACAGAAAATTAAACCACTGCTTTCTCCACTTCTAGCAACTCTGGAGAGATTTGGGGGAGGGATGGAGCTGAGTCCAGTGCATGGGACAGCACAATGAAATAATGAGTCCATCTCTGTTCCTCCTGCTAGGAATACTGACAGCAATCACACCAATTTAGGAAGAGAAGAAAAGAACACTTCTTTAAAATAAAAAATGAACAAAACGAAAACGAAGAGATAGGGGTGATGCAGCCTTCATGCCTTTTAAAAGTCCAGGGGTAATGCCCAGCCCCTCACTGAGCATCCTGCACCCCTGGGCAGGCAGGAGCCCTGCTCGGCCGCTTGCCCTCACTCGGTGAGGCTAGGTGTACGACACAATTTGGGGTAGAACATGCCACCATGGAAAAAGACAAGAACGAGCTTAGAGTGTAAAACCTGAGAATCTGGGAGGAGAGATTCGAATCCTCAGCTGGCGGGAATCACACTGCCCCTTATGAGTTTGTAGCTGCCAGAATAAAAACTCCAGATTTCAGGAAATCAGAGGAAATCTGCTTGAGTTTCAGGGTCAATGGTTCAGTTATTAATGAAGGTGACATAATTTGATATGAGAGTCAATGACCTCAGATCACAGCTAAGCCTGATCCCTGAGCCTTACTTTAATTTAAACTTCTGTGGGATTTTTATTATCGTGCATATTAAGAGGTAAGTGCTCCGTGGCGCAGACGATAAAACAATAACGTATAAGTCAGCCAACAGAATGTTACTGAGTTAAACCTCTTGTCGGGGACTAGTCCTCTTCTCCTGGTCATGGTTTCCTGGATAACTGTGTTTAAATTGGATGGGTTTAAAGACAGATGCAACTCTAGTCGCCTGTGTGTTTTGGAAACGTTTCATTTCCACCAGCACAGGGGTCAAGGTTTTTTGCTTGAACCAGGAGGAAGATAGAAATGTTTACTCTGTAGTTGTGTACACTGCTCATTTCTAACAAGGAAGAAAGAGCTCACAATCAGCTGCCACCTCCAAAAAAAAAAAAAAACCAACAGAAGTGAGAGCTGCTAAATCACGAAGCAAACTTACAACAGAAGCTTATAAAAATGAGGGAGATGTAGCCGCTTTAGAGATGTGAATGAAAGTAAGAGGATTATGGAGTCCTCTTGAGAGGAGACATACTTGGCAGGGCTCACAAGATGGCACAAATATCTTCTGTCGATAACAATACAAAAGAATAACGAAAACTTCCAGTAGTCCATGCTTAAGGAGTCCTTTGCAATTTGGGGGGTCTCTGTTCCCCTTTGCTTGACTCTTGTTTCACCCCAGCTACTCTACTCACAGCTCCAGCTGCAGTTTTTCTCCTCTTGCCGTGCAAACCTTTTGAACCCTACTCGTAGGTGCAGGAAGCATCGTTTACACAGTGGGATACATATTGCTTCTGCACACCACTGTGAACCATCAGCAGAAATCTCCGCGATGGCCAGCTCGCCAGCCTCTCCTTGGCATAGCCTCTGACTTTCATATATCAAATGAGCAAAAATATTCCAAGCAAAGCAAAACAGAGCAAATCTTGGCTCCTTGTCCTTTAACATACATATTCAATGTGCAGGAAGCTAGGAAGAGCTATTCATGGGGTTCGCTTGTTTTTGTTGGTTTAGGTTTGGGGGGAGGGAGAGCATTTTCAATGCACACTGCATCCTCCACAAATTTTATTAAGTGCTTTAAACCACAGTGATCCCTTTCCTTTTCTTTTTTTTGTTTTTTTTTTTTTTCAGTGTTTAATTTCTGCAAGGACATTTCACTTTAAAAGGAAGAAAGGGCTGCACCATAAGGTCTGTGCAGTGCAAAGCTTTTTCTAGTCATTTCCAACAATATATTTTGGAACTGTTCCCAGTAAACAGGCCAGATTAGCTGCCTTTGGTTCACATTTTACATTGTTCGCGAGATAGGGAAGCTCTGAAAAGCAGACTCTGTCCATACTGTTTGGTTGCAATAAAGCTAATTCTATTCAGTCCTATAGCAGTATGATAGCACTTGTGTAGGATTTCCCTTCGCTTGCATATTTATAGGGTCTTGTAGAGCTCCACTGTAGCTCAGTGCCAGCATGAAGAAATCAAGCTGTCAGTAGTTTCTATTTTTGTCCCTACCTATAGTTTCAGTAATGACAAGTGAGTGAGGCAACATATGCATTTCCCATCTACAGGAAAAAATTACTGTCTTCCTTCAGTGTCTTACATCTGTGCTACAACCTATTTTCCTAGGGCTTCAGATTATGTTAGCTGATAGTTAACATGTATAAGCATTGGTCAGGTGCAATTCCTTCCAGACACTGCATTAGTTGAACCACAAGAGGAAAAGTTCCAACGATTCAAAACTCCTGGTGCTTTTCCTTTCTGCCTTTAAAAAAAGAAAGAAAAAAAAAAAAAAAAAAGAAAAAAAACCCAAGCCCTTCCTGGGAAATAGCTATTACTGTATGGCATCCCAGCTCCTATCATGCTTTGATCAGCACTCACATTCAAGCAAATGAGGATTCTCCTCCTAAGATTAAGAGAGCTGCTGATTATATTTAATGTCCCCTTCTTGACCCCAGATGGTTAACTCATTGCTGCAGCTTCTGGGGAAGTTGTTTCAATGGGAGCAGATGATACCACAGCCGAGCAGTGGTCAGCAATGCAATGCTATGCCGTTTTATCAAATCAAATGGAAGGGATCTGTGGAGCGGGCTCCAAGGCAAACAGAGAGACAATGTCTCCCAAAAGCTGCTTAATTATTAAGGCAGCACCTGCATCGTTTGCAACCTTCCCTCTGCATCTGGTAAATACTAATTCTGCACTTACTAATGCTTCAACCACACCAGGGCATGGTCACTCCATGAATGCCTCTGAATCCGGGCCAAAAATTGGGAAATGGTTCTTGTGCGCCCCAGCAGCTGGAAGACTCTGACTCTGCAGGCAGTGCCAGGGATGGCAGGCACCCACTCTTGCTCACAACCGCTTTGGCTTGACAGCTTCAAGGCGTTTACAGCCTCCAACACGACTGCATCAGATCTTCAATGACAGCTAATAAAACAGAACTACACCCCACTGCTTTGAAAAGCTGCAACTCAAAACTCCTTCAGAGATTATACTTATTTAAATAAGAGAAAGACACTGGGCTTTAACAAAAGCTCATAAGGAAAACTATCTTGACAAGTCTGATAACAAGGAACACACTCTTTTTCATATTCTTTCCTCTCTTCCTCAGCTCCAACCTCTCCTTGCCTTTCCCACAGCCTAGAAAAGCAGGTGTTTATCCCTCACTTGCTTCTACTTAGGAAAGACCTGGTGCTTGAAGGGGGATGTGCACTCCTCAAAGTTCAACTTTTATCCATGCTGCTCCTCCACCTAAACTGACATTTCTTTGGACCCCATTGGGCTCCAATACACCAACAGGAACAGGCAGAATTAAGATAGGAGGGGAGGGAGACAGGGGACAAAGCAAGAACTGTTGGGCTAAGTTGTAAATAAGAAGCAGAAAAAAATATGTTAAAAAATACAAGGCAACGCTATAAATCCCTCTCTCAGTGTGAGCAAGCTACTGTGTTAGAGCTGGAAGGGCTGTGAGACTTCCTGTGACTTTATAGTCCATGACGATCACCCTCTTACAGTGCCACAGTATAACAAGCAAATGTCCCAACTCCCATGAAGCCGCTCATAAAAAGATGCACTACAGTCTCTGACAGTCCTCAGAATGAGAGAAGCAAAAAGAAAGGATTTTTTTTTCTTTTTTCTCCATAAGCCTGTTACTTATTTTGCTAATTTTGTTTGAATTGTGTGCTGGGGCACTGGGTGTTGGGAGATGAGGAGAAGGAGAGGGAGAGGAGGAGGAGGGAGCTTGAAGCCGGGGAGCCTTCCTGCTTGTTAATACACAGGCAAAATGATATTCACATATACAGCTCCGAAAGCTACCGCGGGGAGAGGAGTAACACAAAGGAGCCATTTATTGCCTGAAAACTGTCTCTGAACAAACCCATTGTGTTAAAGTCATACAAATTCACAACACCTTCCTGCCTCTTTTTCCATCTGGATCTGAGCTAGTCTGGGTAAAGGACCCCGCTGCCCAGCACAAGCCCCATACCCTTGGACCCTGGCAGAGCCGTGACTGCTCAGCATCCCTGGAAGGTCCCCTCTTTGGGCCAAATGCCGTGCTGATAACAGAGAGGTGAGAGAGAAGGAGGAAGAGAGAAAATAATTTGGCCAGGAGACTCTTAAAAATCCATCAACTCATTTCTGGCCAGGCTGTGGGTTTATCTAGAGAGGCAATTTAAATCCAAGAACCAGAAGGAGGTATCTTTTGATGTAACATTTTGTTCTTTTTCTGAATACAAAGTTATTCCAGGCAATGCAGTTGGCCTGAAATAGTTATCAGTTACAAAACCAGGACTGCTCCTATCTCCCCTCCTTGTGCAATGCAAAGAAGTTCCTCCCGCTGAGCTCCAAAGTAGGGGAAAAGCTATTAATTAAAAATAATTCTCCATGTTAAGGCTTGCTGCCTAAAGCTCAGTTAATATTAAGGAAATTCCAGCCGTTCACTCCCTGCTGCTGGAGGCTTTTCTTTCTCTATTTTGTTTTGCTAAGCTCTTTGAGAAGAAGGGAACATGGATATCACCTCGACGTCTCAAGCCCCTTCCCTCTCCTCCCTAAAATTCAGGCTCTGCTCTCCCTCCCTTTGAGGAGGACCCAACCCATCAGGCTGGATCACTCCAGAGGGGAGAGCAGGTTTTTCACCTTACTCCTCCTTCTCAACCTGAGGTGAGGACAAGGGACCTTCATTCCACCCAAGTGATTAGCACCAGTCAGAAGCAGTGAGTATCCCTGGCTCACAGCAGGGCTGCCCCCCGTCCCCTCTTCAGCCCTGTGCTCCTGCTGAGCATCACAGCTCCACTTCTCGAAATACCTGCCCTAAATTTTCAAGCCTCGTGCACTCTCTCCTCAGCCACTTTCACTGAGGAACTGCTCACATCGTGCAAACCTGTATCTGCTTCTCTAGCTGCTGCTGGAACCCCAAAGACCCTCTGCCCCAAGCCCTGGGACACAAGACCTGGATGATAACGGCTAACACAGGAAAAGTATCTTTCTGTTCTGCTTCTTGATGACAATGTATTTAATCCCAGTGATGTTAAACATCATGGAAAATATCTAAAAACCCCTTAAAAAAAAATTCTACATTTTTACTGGATACTGCTACACTTGTTTGGAAAAAGCAGAGAGAGTACAAAAATTGAAACCTGAAGAAAACAAAAAAACAATCAAACTTCAAAATCATTCTTCTCTGTGTTGGGGAAGGGTCAAAATTACATGCTTCCCTATGCCTAATTGCAGCAAAATTCCTGCCATTACAATACCTTTAAGTATATTTTGCACTCTTATTTTCTTAACAGTTGCATGCAGCTAAAAAAAATCCATTTCCATGATTTTTTTGTGAATTCATGTGGCATGCAAGAATCTTTTAGAGGACGGAACCCCAAAAGCTTGTTTTATCAAATTCTAAATTTTACCATTTCAAACCCCATCATGCTGAAACTTGATATACAAGCTGTCAGAATAAAAGCCTCACCTCTTCAGTGCACATATTTTAAAGCCATTACTTTCATTTTTCAAACAGCAACAAAGAAAACCCCAGAAATACCTTCAGAATTTTTTATTATTCCCAATTTCTTTCTGAAGTTCCATAAGCCTCGAAAAGGTTTAGTTAAAACAACTTCTATGTTTTCAGGCAGCAAGATTTTAGCACACATTTTTGAGTGTGCTTTTCTAAATGTTCTCTTCTACTGAGAGAAAGGTTAGGAGAAGGTAGTGACAAAGACAGTATATGATGGGGAAAAGTATTTCATACACCACTGTGAATTTACATATAGCTGTAAGACGTGTTATGCCAAAAAGGATTCCACCAGGACAAATAACCTCTTCATTCTTCAGCATTAGTCTTACTAAGAAGTCAGTTTAGATCCTGATTCATTAAAGTGTCCATACTTAGACACGTTTCTTACTGAAATCATAGGGGCTGGAGATCAACTTAAGTTTTTATTTACATGGGGATTTTGGTCCACAGAGAGCAAATCACCCATTGTATCCATGCTTTCTTTCAAAACCATCACCCTACCACAGTGCTAACACACATCCAGCAAGCACACATGAACTTATTCCCATGGGAATTTCTGTAGGACTCTGAGCATCAGTTACCTGGAGTTGACTATGAATCTCTACTCACTGATGATGCAGGATTCATACTGAACAGGCATCTCTGAGCTAAGCTAAGAAGGAAAGTGGTGCTTTCAACTATGTCCTAGCCAAAATGTGGCAACTTATTTCTGCTGATTTTCAGCCGTGGTGATGATGCAGCCCATGATGCTGACCCCTTAAGCTACCACTGCCATGGCCCCTTTCGCAGAGAAAATGACTCTCTGCATTATTACTATTTAGTAAATCCATTATAACTGTTGTTTAGATTTATCAATAGGACTTGAACATGGCTTTCAGTCAGTCATGTAAAGTGTACTCTTGATTTTCTAAGTTCTCATCCTTCCCCTAAACCTGACTGTTTACCCAGCCTGAATTCACACACATTCACACTGAGTGTCTCAGTGAGTAAGCCAGGTTGTTTTGTGGGCCATGTCGATTCAGCAGCAAAATGTTAATGTGAGCTCTTTAGAACCAAAAACCACAGGATGTTTTACTTGAGCTGCACAAGCAACATTTTTCCCAAATCCTAGCTGAAGGATGTGGTGCTCTCTGTGAGCAGAGGAGTAGCTAGTCATGCAGATTCTTACTCACTTGTCTTTCCTGGGAAGCTCATTCCAAATGCCTGCAAGAGAAATTACTGAACACAATATCACTCCCTACATCACTTTATTTATATTGCAATAAATACAAATCAAACACCACTTTTGATGTAAAAGCTACCAATTGAGAATTTCACTTCCATGTGAGGCTGCTTTCCATTTCCTACAGTGATATTAATTTCTAATTTTTCCTCCTGTCTCTGCAATTACTTTTTAAGCTCCTCTATTTCATATCATCAATCCCACTCATAAGACTGCAAGTCACCTAGATGCCATCTGTTGAAAAACAGAGTGATGGAAAGTCTGAATTATACACTGAGTCAGGGTTATAGATGCTACATTTTGACAGACTCAGAGGCGTAAAGCTGGGGGGAACAGATTAATAATTACTTTACCTGAAGCTAAATCAGATGTTCTTTATAGACCTGACCACAGGCTGAAGCTAGTTCTATAAATACACTGGTTTAGTCTGGACTAATTCAAACAAACTAGGTATGCAAATATTCAACACTCCAATGGCAAGATGCTTTCTCTGATAGTTCTTGCTTTAGCATGTCAATCTGAAGCCTTGATTGCTTTTCTCACACTTCTTTGGATGAAAGGACATAAACAGCTATGAAAACCAGTTCTTTAATATGCTACTTTTCAATTCAATTCAAACATACACTTATTGCAAAAAGAATAACATGAACTGAGAAAAAAAAAATCAGAATGGAGAGCACCATAATGTAATAGCAAATGCAAAGCAATTTTCATTCCTGGATGCTGGAGGATGTCTGTACAGAGCAATTTTTCTACTGTACAGCAAAAAGGGATGAGGAGGGGGGAGCATATATTTCCAGTAGAAGTTGGGGACAGCTTATGAAGGACTTCTTTTTAACTTAAATACTACATTTTTGCAAGCTTCTTAAAACCACTGCTAATAATTTATATCGGTGTGATGGACAGTGTATACATATTATTGCAGAGGACAAAAAAGTCCTAAATTTTACTGGCTTGGATTCTTTGACCTCAACAAGTTTAGTCTGAAAACATTTCTTACATGATAAAAAGCTTTGTGGGAATGCTAATAACATTCTTAAAGGGTTAATGATGCCTAACTGATTGGCACTAAAAAACTAGATTTCATTTGGTATAGTGACAGAGAAACTCTGCCACCAGGAGTATATGTTCATGCCCACATTATTATAGGACAATTTAGGTCGTCTTATTTTAAATTTCATGGCTCTGTAACATAGATGTAAATCAAAGTCAGCGAGGCAAATGATGATTTTTCCATAGTGAGATTTTTATAGTCTTGATCTTGAAAATATGCTTTGGGCCCAAGCTGTCTATCAAAATCCTTTGAATTAGCCAAAGGAGTTGTGTTGATGTAGTGTACAATTAGAATCAGAAAACAAAAGCAGAAAGCTTTCAGAACAAGGCATGTCTCACCATCCTTAAAACCTGGGCTACACTAACAATTACCATTTTTTAAAGAGCTGGAATCATGAGCTGTCCAGGTCCAGTAACATGTGAATATTGAGATGGAGAGATTTCACACTGAAATCCTAGGTACACCTAGAAGACTTCAGCAACTACCGTATGCTGTTAGTGTGGCTGAAAACACCGCAAAGAGACACGTGTGTTTACTTTGTGTATGTATATAGAGGCACATGCATGTCCACCTGCACAGATAATTTCTTACTGAAGGATTTCATGTGTCTAATTGTGTGACTGTAGCATGCAGATTCAGTCACATACAAGCAATTCCTTACTTTAATAAACACACCGTGTATTTGACAAATTGGTTATTTGTTTTTCTGGACCTGATTTATCTGTCACTTCCATTTCCAGATTTGATTTACTGGCCAATTTCTTTTCAAGATTTGATGTATTGGTCATTTTCTTTTCAAAATCTGATTAAAGCACATTGCATAAACATTTCAGGTCTGTTTCTAAATATTACACATACATCCGGTATGTACGTTTAAAATCTTAATTCCCAAACTTTCTTGATTAATAATTCATCTCTTCCTGTCTTGGGCTAGTCTTTGTTATACATGAGTATAATCTGAATTAGATGAAATAAGCAATTACAGTGGACATAAAATACAGTAAATGTAGCTTTACAATAAATTGCTCTCTATGAAGCTTTTAAGAGAGCCTAGAGATTTAATAAAAAGCATTAACACAAAATAGGTAAAATCTGAGTTCTAGTTTCAACATTTTTATGCTCTAGAATTACATGCTGCAAAAGCAAACAAAAGGGAATTCATGTTGTGCTGCTCTGATTGCCCTGGGAATACCAGAGAGGGAATCTCAGCGTAAGGTAGAGTATTTTGCTTGCCATGATAAAATGCAACGGGGAAAATCTCTGGGGAAACAGGACATGCACAGAGTCCCAGAAAGGGTTCTCTGGTCCTAGCCCTACACCCACTCAAGCCAGACCAAGGTGCAAGATCTTTGTTTGAACGCAGTGTGAACCTGATGGAGTTACAGACTCCGTGGTGAAAGCAATGGAAGCAGGGAGGCAAGCCCTGACTTACTGGCCAGGCTCCAGCAGAGGTAATTAAATTCTGCCTAGCTAAATTCTCTCTGCACCCTCAACAAGATACAGGTTTGTTATCTACTTCCTAATCTGCCCCAAACTGTGGGCAGCGTTGTTTCATACAGCCAGACGGCTGCTTGGTTCCACTGGTGCGTGAAAGGAGCCGTAT
Source organism: Eurystomus gularis (assembly GCA_013400335.1). Lineage (NCBI taxonomy): Eukaryota > Metazoa > Chordata > Aves > Coraciiformes > Coraciidae > Eurystomus > Eurystomus gularis. The sequence continues at coordinate 26,915 of VZZY01014216.1, read as the reverse complement.
CCATCCATCTCTTATCTGCCTCACAGGGGTGTTTTGAGGGCTAATTAATAAATATTTGGAAAGATGAAAGGCACCCAGGAAGTGCAATGCATTATTATTTCACACTCAACTCTGAGCAGATCTCTAGATAAACTGTAAAACCTGGGAACTCAGTTACATGAATGTATTTCAGCACTAGCTTCCCGAATGGCTCACCGAACAGAAAGGTTGCATCCTGTCCAAGGCTGAGCACCTCCCAGGAGGAGCTGAACACTACAGCTCCTGCTGACCCCAAGAGAAATGGAGAGTGCTTCTCACGCAGCAGGAGATGCTCAGCTACTCACAAAATGAGGTTGCCTTTAAGGAAAATTCATTTGTGCTTTAATACACCTCTTCTATGTTTTCAGTAGCAGCTCAGGAAAACCACCAAAGTCAAAAGAAGCTTTTCCACTGGGTTTAGAGAGAGTTTGATTTGATCCTAAAAGGAGAAATGGAAGGAGCAGTGGGAAGCAGCAGCCAGCTCTGACGTCTTTACACAGTTTCCCTCTATCTATGCAACTAAAAGTAAGGAGTAACTCAAACTAAAAGACCTAAAAGTAAGGAGTGGGCAGAGATACAGAGGAATATGACACGGAGGTACCAGGGTCAGAGCTGAGAACGCATGTCACTATGTCTGACCCTGCACAATTAATAAAGTAGTGATAATAACAATGGCAATAAGGCATACAAAACTGTCAGCTGTTGCTACAATGTCTTGCTATTAATCAAACGCCAGCCAGAGATGCTCTGATAAGGCCATAGGGACCACAAGGGTGTAGAGTTATTGCCAAGGCCTAGAGATCTCTGCTCAGTTTGGAGGAAGACCTCAGTGCTTCTGACGGTACAATTTAGGTAGACCTCCTTCCTGATAAGAAACTTCTCAGAGGCCATTTCACAGCAGGAACAGCCGGGGCTCCTGCCCTCAGGTGGAAGACAGACCTCTTCCACTAAGGTCAATCTGTGCTGCACTTGTCGGTTCATCTCTGTTTAACATCAATGCAATGAAGGAAGTTGGCCCTGGATGGTCTGATCCCCTTGGTTTCTACCTGGTATCTAAAACCCACAGTGACACTAAAAAATAAAATCCAGGCTTTAAATTTCAAATGAGTTTTCTTAAAAAGATCCGGCCTCACTGCTGTCAGAGCCCTGGTACAAGAAGCTGCCAGGATGTCCCCAGCAGGAGCAGCATCACTGTTCCTGTAGTGGTTTGTGACCCTTCCCACGGTGAGCTCCTTCATTGCCCTGAGTGCAGATTGCTGGGAAGTCAGCACTGCCCAGGAAGAACGTTTCCTACAAAGATGCATGTCCTGCTTTGAGTTAGAACAGAACTAATTCTGTTCAGTGATTTTACTTTTCAGCTCAGTCTTTTCTAAGTAACTGTACTTCATGAAGTTAATGGCATATTTTTGCAGACAGCGTCTGCTTCTAGCAACAATAGTGCCCAATGTTTAGAGTTAATACCATAGATTGATGTGTACAGAAAGGCTCTTTCTTCTACTTGCTCCTATGGAAACCAAGGTCACCGCTACATGTTGTGTACCACGTTTGGGTTGCAGAAAGTAAGAGGTCACACCTGCAGGGAGGAGCAGACAGGACAGGTGACCCTAAACTTACCAACAAGGGATATAAGTAATATTTAGTATAAAGCTGAGGGATCACAAGGTTCAATCTGTCTCCTTCAGTGGCTGGCATCTGAGGAGGACACTGTCCTTTCTGCCTTTGATCCCTATCCCTGTGTTCCTGATTTTATTTCCAGAATCCAGCTCCTGAACACTGTTCCTATCAGTTGCTGAGTCCAGTCACGGACTTTCCTAGCATCCTCCCACAGTATCAGTGGTTACAGTGATTTAATTGCCATCAGGGGGGTTGGGTTCAATATTGGGCTTGTACATATTTGTGTACCTTTCATTTTATTGTTATTATTTTCATTAAAGCTAGTTTAGTTTTCTCTTTCAATCCATAAGCCTCTCTCCCTTATTCCCTTTCTCTTCCCCTTTGGGAAGAGAGAGAGGTTAACAGAAAGCATCTGCCATTTGTCTAGGGACCAGCCCAGCCCTAATCCTTGTCAATGTGTCTGTACGTTGCCTTTGCATATAGATCTCCTGGATATCATGAGCCCAAGTGTGATGAAGACATATGCAAGCAAAGGATCCATTCAAAGCCCACTGAAACTATGGAAAAGAGGGATTTAGGAAGAACTCATACATCCAAACACTATAATCTTTCTTCTGCATCACAGCTCATGAGTAACATACCCCAGAAAGCTGGATCTTGGCTGGATGACTCACCTGCCTCCTCCATTGCCTGAGTGCAGCATCATTGTATGTAGACAAGAAGAAAGCAGAGAAAGCTATTTAAAAATATACCTTCCCATATTCAATTATTAAACTGCAAATAGGCAGCAATTACAAAAAAGTTACTGGAATGGACTAACTGCTACTATTTCTTCTGTCATCCAAAATCTCATAGGGCTTTGGTTTTCTTAAATATGGTGATACAATTACAACAATACTCATTCTTTGGACAAAATCGAAGTTTCAGAATTCCTTAATGAATCTCTGTACTTCTATACATTAAAATCTAATGTAGCATCACAGAAGCATACAAAGAATTTCTCAGCCCTTTTCTAGAAGAACTCGCAAAGGAGAAGTTGCCTGCTCCCCACAGCCAGGTTCCTTGAATTTGGGGAGACCTAATGACTAGTTTCCCATAAAGTAGAGAAGCATTTCCTGGCCCCATAAAGGTCTGAGTGAGGGCAAACCATTCCCACCAAAGTTCTTAAACCTGAGGACTCAGAAGAAGACATCAGAAGATAAAAGGTACAACTACACCTCAGAAGATGAGGTCCATAACCACATGTGCAAGAGCAGGCAGATTTGAAAGGGTGGGATAGTTTGAGCAGCAAAGGCTTCTGGACTTTCACAGACCTTTTTTTTATATCTCTAAAATGATCTGAGCTCTCTAATTTTCATGTGCATCCAGTAATGACTTCCTGTCCTCTTCAGCCACTCCAAGAGTCAATGCTACGCTGTCCAAGACAAACTGCCCTCTCAAGAGGAACTAGGAAGAATTGTGCCCCAAGTGAATAATATCCAGCCCCCTCTTACTTTCCCAGCAGAGCCTTCCTCTCTCTTTTCCTCTATGCCAGCGTTTCCCACGCAGTGCAAATCCACATGTGGATACTGCACACAGCAGGGAGCCAGTTCTCACACCACCAAATGCCAAACCCTCCAGAGCACTTAAAACAAACACTTTGCAGTTTGCATCCTGCACTTGTTGAAATGTAAAATGGGTCTAATACCTTGTTTTTCATTTGCTGGCTTCTCTCTGAGAAAACGTTTCAAGACAAACAGGTTGCGCGTGGGTACAACATGGAAGTGGTTTCAGTGAGGTTTTATACAACCTAGTTCCCACCACGTCTCAGAGAGCATTCAAGTACCCTCTGCTTCAGAGGTGTTTGCTGTTGTTGTGGGTGGCTTGGACAAAAGATGGGGATCTCATTTGCGCTGACTGGGCTTCTGAGAAGTGGCTCACCACTTACACTACTCTGCACCAGCTTACTGTGCTTCCAAGCAATGAAAGACAGCATCAGGGCCATCAGCTGTCACTGCTCCTGTGTCAATGGAGCTCTGAAGGTGCTGCGACAGGAAACTACAGAATTACCCTTTCCAGAAATGGACAGGGTTTACTGTGTTATTTGGAAAAAAAAAAAAAAATCAAACAACAGCAAACAAGCCAAACACACCTCTTCCAGCAAAAAAACTCAACCCCCTAAAAACCCAACATTACAGCTATTGGCTCATGCTCACTTCACCTGTTGCTGTACACAGTGCATTTACATCTAGAGCAAAACAAGGAACAGATGTTGGGTGATTGAAAAAGTTGAGCCTTCCATTGTTTTATTGACTTGTCACCACAGAGAAATTTGCTTTAATTTACTTTAAAAGTAAATGACTTGATCTTCATAAAACTGGGGGCAAGTCACAGCTTTTAATGAGGATGTTAAACAAGGATTCTGTTTAACAACCAGAGGCACCAATTCTAAACACAACACCTATTTGAAGAGACACGTCTATCCTCTCTTCCGAAACATTCTGGTTTGTATTTAAGATGCTCAACATACTCAGGGAAAAACAGAATTCTTTGAGCCCTTGAAAGCCTATGTAAAAGCTTTAGGGTATTTTTCCCCCCATTCATGATACTTGATTGTACCAGATTGTACCAAGTAACTCCTTTTTTAAAAAAAAAAAAAAAAATATATATATATATATATCTAAATAGAGAGCTTTTGAACCCTACTAGCTTCAATATAGTCTACAATGTAACTTGAGGAAAAGTGAAAGAAAAAAAAAAAAAGCCAGGAGTCTGGATACTTAAAATCAGGCAGACACTCCACTTTTTGAAAATAAGCTACCAGCTATTGCCAGTCCTAGAAAAGCTGAATTCAGTTCCCCAGACGCAAACCCCAGTATTGCCAATCCAAATCAAGCAACACTTTCATGACTGCGAATGGGCATAGTGTCACCCGGGTACAGGAAAGTGAAAAGTCTTCCAACCACCTGTGGCCATCAAGACTATACCGATGGAAACAAGACATCTGTGAGGCAGGAGACCTTCAGAGATGGGAAATGAAGATATCCCCTTCACAAGAAGATAATACAGGGTTTTCAGAGGCTAGAGAAAAGACTGTTACCTCTATTACCTTCATATATCCTCACTACAATAGGAAAAATTTCTCTGGAGTTCATAATCCAAATGTGTTGTTCCCAGAGTCTGGCTGCAACAGGCTTGAGTTGAAGTCTGGAGTGACCTGTGATCTGTTTCCAGTCTTTCTTTACCCTATGAAGTCCATATAACTATGTAAGAAATTTCACCTGCACCTTTTTAGAAGTAGTTTGCAGCTTACAACTTACAGGTGCTACTCGGCCTGGGAGTCAGACAAGTTTTCTACCAATTAAATGGCCACACTCTGCCTTGGTCCCAAATTTTGTGCAGAAGACCTGAAGGAAGACAAAGCAATGATGGACCAAGAGGTACAAAGACGCTTGAGTGCTTTCTGCTGCTGCCAAAACAGCTGGTGCTGTTCTGAAGAAGAGGCTGAAAGCCATGGTGGTGGGCAGGAGCCTTGGGAGAGGAAAAAAGATAAGCCCAGCCAGGAGGAGATAACCCAGGACACGGGAGCTTCCCTGGCACCAACACACCCTGCTATTGCCCTGTACTGGTACCTGCTTGGTGACAGGAGAAACACAGCCCAAATGGACATCCACATGCTTCAGTATAAGATCTCTCTTCACATCACACCCTCCAAAGGTTGGGTGTTTTCATAAGAGTAACCACAGCACTCAGAACATACATGAACTACTTTAGCACAAAGGCGCACTGCCCTTTCATATATGTTCATGGAGAGAGGGAAGGAAAAAGAAACAACTGATCTCTATGTCCAAGGTGACAGAGTGCAGTGGAGCCTGGGCAGCAGGTAGTGCCCACATGGCCAAGAGATCCCTCCCAAACCCAGCACTCACTCAGGCTCTGGTTAGGCACAGCAACAGCACTAATGCTGGGGTACCAATTTCCCCGTGATTCATAGAAAATGGCTCTAATTAGTCACAAGCACTTCTTCCTGCAGCTCCCTGGAAGTCTCTCATCCAGGCATAGATAAGACCTCAGCAAACTCCAGTAGCCCGAGAAAAGATGAGCCTGAGGTGTTAATGGCTGTGAATATAATGCAGTTAATTTAATTGGGTTGTCCATCTTTGATATTTGAAAAGTTCCTTTTAAATGTTACGACTTTTTTTTTAAACTGAGTTATTATTTTCTCCTGAACTCCATTTCCATTTTAATGGAGATGTTCCGTTTATTTTGCAAATTGAGTGAAGGTAAAACTCTCCCAATAATATACAGTCCTTTTGAACAACTTATTTCCTTTTGGTGCAGTTTCAAACAGATAGAGATGTAATGGCCAAAATAAATTTTATCCCAGAAATGCAGAAAGCTAAAAGTTAAGCTTAACTTATAACCCTTTTTTAAGAGAGACAAAATCATGCCAGCCTTATCACCATGACAGTCACAGTTGTTTAGATTTATTATGCAATGGTAATCAGGCTATACAATAAATTCGCTATAGTAATGCATTAATCACTTTGCAAAGAAAAATGAACTACTGAAAGGAAGACAATACATTTTCCTCTCTCTTCTTCCCTGTGGTAAGAACTGGTGCCTAACTCCATTCTTTAGAAAAGGAAGCATATATTTTCACTTCTGCTGCTACATCTCTGATTTGAGCCAATGGCTCAGCAAGGTCACTCTCATTTTACTTCCTACATAACTGAGCCCCACCAATATTTCTCAACGAGATCTTCTTTTAGAGCTAGAGAATACTTGGGCTAAAAAGTCTGCTTGGCTTGTTAGCTGCTTTTCCTGATTCTGCACATGCTTTCATTGTGTATAGAAAGTTTATACTTTTGAATGAGACAACTTTTTAATTTGATTGAGACAGACCACTGAGGAGATACAGATATCCAAAGAGGTTTTATGAGAAAGGGGATGTGACACAATGCAAAGCAGAGGTGGAACCTCAGATGAAGCAAGAGAGATGGCATCATGGATAGTTGTATCACAAAGGGAAATTTTTCATCTTCCTCTCACAAAGGTATATCACGAGTGTGAATACTCCAATCCTCGCCCTCCTTCAGGAATAAACTTCATCCATTATTAGTAAAAAGTGTCATATCTTATCTCCAGAACTGGTTCCTGGTCTATACAGGTGAGGTGGCAGGGTGTGCCACTGCATCCCTGTTTGAACCTTTCAAGACAGGGTTTGGTTAAGGCTTCAATCAGGAAGCCGAGATCCTGCAAAACTTATATGCTACCCCAGGAGATGCTTCCTTGTATTCTGCCATGCTGATTAATCGCACCATGGGGTAATTGGTATCAGCACATCTGTGAAGAAAAGTCCCTGAGGAATACTTTCCTGCAAGTAAATACTTTACTTTTGCTCCAGAACATCTCCCCACCAACCTCCCAGGCAAGACACTGGAAGACAATGAGAAAAGCAGAATTACCATGATCTATTTCCCCAGGAAGGCGAATCTTCATTGAAAGAGCACTTATGTCTTTTTTAACTTTTAAAAAAGCAACTTGAAGCCAACAGCAAAGCCCAGGTCTGTGCAGACAGCTAAAAAATCCTCTTTAGTTCACCTTAATCTGTGGCATTTTGGTGAAAACTTCCTTCTGTCACAAAGGAAAAGCTGGATCTACCCAAACCTGCATTGAAACTAGAAGTTTTGAAACACTGGAGCTGACCAACACCACCACCAGAGGGAAAGGCAACGTGCGGATGAAACCTGTGTGACAAAATCTGCATGTAACACCTTGAAGGTACACCCCAAGCTGTTAACTGCAACCACAGAGGCTGCAACCTATCTTCCACTCTTACTTTTATGTATAAAATTATAAAATATTAAAGCATATTTCCTAAAGCCTGTCAGGAAACTCTGGCTGTACGTTGCACTACAATATTCCTGTTGCCAGGGTAAATTCATGAGGAAGCTGCAGTTAATACTCCCAGGTAAAGAAATGCTCCCTACCCTCCATCTCACAGAAGAAAAATTATCAGAGTAAGAATTAAACCACTCCCCTTTCAGACATTGTAAAACCTCCAGGCAGCATGCTCACAGTCCTCTCCAACACAGGTAAATTGAATCCCAGCAAGTTTACTGTATGCGGACTCTTCAGAAGAGATATTAAATAGCGAAGTCATGATCATAACCTACGAAGAAAGACTGAAAAATGTGGAGATGTTTAGTCTAGAGAAAAGGAGGCTGCAGCAAGCCACAACAACAGCCTTCAAATATGCAAAGGGTCAGTGCAAAGAGGAAAGGAATGGGCTGTCCCCGGTGTCTGCGGTGGCCAGGATGCAAGGGACCTATGCCGTGGGTTAGACAAGGAGAAATGCTTTTGAGAAGGTGGTGAAGGTCTGCCAGGGAGGCTCCAGGGAGGTGTCATGCTCTCAGTGGGGAGTTTTAACAACAGGTTATGCAAATATCTGTCAGGGATAACGTAAGTCTATCTGACCCTGTCTTGTGGTGCAGGGATGGATTACATCGTCTCCTGAGATTTCTTGTAACCTGGTTTCATTTATGATTTTATACAGCCGAGCCCCCAAGGGTAATCTTCCCCACTGCCCAAGCTCTTCTCTTATCTATTCAGTGCTGGCGCATCAGTTCTTCCCACCACCCGATTACTTGATTTGGGATGTGCTCACGTAAATGAAAAGGCTGGTGTCTGCAGGGCAGCCAGCATGGGCTTACACCACTCAGATCTGCCACCTAATTCTTATGGAAAGAAGCAAACAAATGGGAAGGTGGTTGGTGTAAGAATGTAAGAATTTGGGCCAAAGTCTGAGGATTGCTTTGAGACAAATCGTGCTAAAAATATGTAAATAATTCTAAAATTTCAGGTGGCTTTGCCTGGCATCTTCAAGAGTATGTGGCTTTCTGCTGTTTGAGGGAAAGTCTGAACAGGGCACCGCTCGGCAACCCTGCACCCAGCCAGGCTTTGCCTGGTGGGGACGGGATGGGCATGGGACAGGGCAGCAGTGGAACTAGCCTCCATCCAGGTTCTTTAACTGCTCACCCCTTGAACTGTGCAGACGTGTAAGGAAGCGATACTGGTTGCATCCCTGTGACTGTTTGAGAAGATGTAGGACTGCCCCAGAGAAGCAGCAGGGAGACATCCTCTTGACAGCAAAAAAATCTGTTCCCCTGCCACCAGCACCCACGAGCACTGCCGCAGGGACTGACCTCAGGCAGGTCAAAACATTGGCACTACTAAAGGAGGAACCTTGCAAAACGCAGCTCCTAAATCTACTCAAGCCTGCAAAGCCCCCCAAAACCAGGAACACGGGACACTGAGCTGGGATGTGCTGCTAAAAAGAAGTGAACCTCAAGATATGTGACGGTGCCAATGACCCCTTTGACATGCAGCATTTGCAACAGAGGGGAAGCAGAGGCTTTTGGGGGTTGAATCTCACTTGCTTGAATTCAATTTTAAAATGCATAAAGCTTTAGTAACTGCAAAAAAATCCTTTTAAAAAAAGTAAAAATTAGTTAAAAAAAAAAGTGAACCGATGCCTCTTCAACTTTAGCTTCTCCAGCTTAATTTCTTGCTGTATATGCCATGGCAACCCATAATCTAAACCTTTTCGGTGCATTCTCTTACCGAACTAAAGTATTTATTTTGCAAATTAAATTAGCTTTCTTGATGCCAAACTGGGAAAACTAAAAGTATATAATAAATTGTAAAAAATGCTTAAATAGATGATATGTCAATAAATAATACACTTAATCTGAAAACCATTAGGTAGTTGGAGTGATGACTGATTTAACACCACGCATTTAGTGTACCTGTGATAATGTGTTATTTAAACTCAAGACTTTATATTAAGTACAATCTGGACTAAATCCCTCATTTGGAAATAATTGCAAAACTTGGGGGGGGGGGGGGGGGGGGTTTCCTTTTTTTTTTTTAAAAAAGATTTAATTAAAAACACAAGATGAAATAAATATTTTAGGCAACCAGCAACAAAATGGGAAAATACCATGTGTTTGGAGTTTTAGTGCCCTCTGAGTGCTGGAATTTATTTGCAGCAAGCTGAAAATAGACAGCAAGCATAAAAATTCAGCAGATTCCCGCTAGTAAAATTATTTATCAAGCTAACAAGGGAGGAACCCTTCTAATAGCAACAAGCCAGCAAGGAAAAGACGTGCCTTTATATTTTACCTTTGGGTTAGCACACCAGTAAAAATGCCAACTGACAAGCACTTCACATAAACATTTCTTTCTAAATGAGCTGCCTTGTTAGAAAAAAAATTTAAGCAAAGGAGCGCTACAGTCAACAGACAGAGAAACTCAGGATGAATACTACATTGCCCCATATTACAGGAAAATATAAATAAAGACATAAAAATAATGTTTATGCATAAATGAATTTAATAAATTAACACTTCATTTTGCATTTAAAAGAACTACTTGGGCTATAAATCTATTCTAGCTTCAATCCTACCAAGAAAGGATTCATGCCAGTTATCTATTATTTAGATCTTTCTTACCTCTGGAACTAAACATATACACACACAATCAAAAAAAATATATATGTCTGTATGCATATATGCATTCACTGTGTTGTTGTTAGCTGTGCTACTCAAGCCCCATTGCAATATTTATCATATATTTATTTTACGACTGAAACCCTGAAGTCGGTTTTACAGTTTAGTTTAACGATAGCAAACTTTGATTATAAATTATAAGTGGCTTTATTGCAGCCTGAAGAGGCAAAAAAATTTGGAGACACTTGATTGCCTGATCCCAATTAAATTTTAAAGGAATAGTAAAGCGACACACATCGGCTGAATAGCTGAGCTCTAAGGAGCAATGCAAATTACTCCTGCCGGCTGTACAGCACGGCTATACCCTCCGAGCGCTTCTTTGCTAGAATGAACATTTGACAATTGTCAGCAAGCTTTAAAATAAAACCAAACTAAACAAAAGAAAACAAGAAAAAAATAAAAATCCCAAGGATCTTTCTCAAGCATTATTATTTTCATTGCGGAAAAAATAGCTCATGGGAGGGTAGGGGGCAAAACCAGACTCAGCATTTCAGCTGATTCTGTAACTCAGGAAGTAAAACCTGCTACAGTAGTTGACAAAGAGGGGAAAAAATGAAAGTTTTGGACTAAACTGAGCAGTCAACGGGATGCACAGTTTGGAGCAGCATTTCTGACCGATCTCAGATGATTTTTTGGCCACAATTTTAAGTCAGACCCTGTAATACTCAGAACTCCAAAGATGGGCAAGAAAGATGGGGAAAGGCAGGAAAAAAAACCCCACCCAAACAACAGAAAAAAAAAAAGGAAAAAAAAAAAAAGAAGAGTCTTTTAAAGCTTTTGCTACCCTCAGAGCCTGGCATTTGTCTCGCCTCTGCAGCAGCTCACAATACAGGGAGAGAATGCAGCATCTCCCACTCTCAGTGCCAGCACCCCGGGCTGCTGCTCCAGCCGACCTCGTGCATTTCTGGGGCTGGGGGAGAAAGTCTCCAGCTCCCAGATTTCCCCTAAGGGCCCGATCCTGCATTCTTCTCACACCCATAGAGCCCTGCAAAAACAATGGGATTTTGGATATGCTGGAAATGCTGAAGCAAGCTGGCATTTGTTAACTGCGGATGGATTATATTAACATGAATATTTGTCTGTAGGGGACAAACACTTTTGAGAAGCGAGCACAACATTATGGGCAAAACATCAGCAATAACAACAAAAAAGGGTAGAGAGAAACATCATTGATGTAAACCATGAAATAAATAATATATGTCAACTTTTATGTTTCCTGCCTTTGATCTGGGTACAGCTGACATTAAGTCCAGGAATTGATACCTTTTTAGCTGAGAAGACACAAGATGTCAAGTTATATTTTTTAGCGCAAGGCCAACACATGAAAACAAAGCTAAAGGATTTGAAGAAGTGAGCACAACAGGAGACATAGAGATTATCTCTTGTCATGGGAAAGCAAATGATGGGAGTTTCCATGGAAGTTAAGTGGTTAATATAATGCTGTCTTCGCTTTGCCATTCTCTCCTTATTAGAATATAATTTGGATCCAAGTGATACGGAAAGAGATTGCTACTGAGCACAGCAAGGGAGTGCTGCAGGTAGAGCCCATGCAGAATGAGGTCTACAAGATGTACATACGTATGTATTCCTTGCTCTCTGCCTGCCTCTCATTTTAACTCTGTCATAAAGCTGTTTGGAAGTGGAAGCTGTTTGGAAGCACACATAAAAGCACCCTTTAAAAGGCATTACATTAAAACCCCATTGCCCAAGTGATAAAGAGGCAAATTGGAACACCACCATGCTTGGAGCCCAAGGAAGCTACTCCTGCCTTGGCTTTGGTGGGACTCAGCAAATCTGGCTTTTGTTTTACTTTCTTGCTTTCTTTTTCACTAGCACCAGCCCAGAGCCTCTCCACCAGTTCCCCTACACTCCTGAGCATTTAAACCAGGTAATAGGGAGCAGAATTTGGCCCTAGGTGTCTACACTGGAGCTGAAATAGTGTAAATGGCTTGTTTCCATCCATACTAACAGCCGTTCTCGCCTAAAACTGCAGACAGAAAATCGCAGGCACCAAGGAGAAATGCCACACAGGCTTTCCTCCTCTTCAAAACATGCACCTCTCCTAGGGAAACAGCCCTTCCTCTGGGAGACTCTGGACATGAGGGCCTACCATGAGGCCCTTTCCTTTACAGCCCGGCCTCGTTAATAATTTACACAGCTTCACACCTTAATTTAGCCTGGGCCTTAATCTTGGCCACTTCGGCAGGCTGATCTGCGTGCAGAAGGGCTGGGGAGCCCAGCTCTAGGCCGTCGATAACCCAGCACAATGCCTCCGCGCAACACGAAGCCAGCTATTTAATTACCTATCACCGCCAACAAAAGCTCTCTTTATTTTGATTAACTTTGAGGGAACAAGGCTCCCCACCATCAGAGTACTTTAAATAATTACACAGCACAGACTAACATGCCTGGAAACACAAAAAGAGGGGGAATAGGGAGAGGGGAAAGAAGAAAGGGGAGACAAACTCAGCCTTTCTTCCCAATTTAAACTAGGAATGACCCCAGGGTCAATTTTTCAGAGTATCTCAGATCAATTCAATTCTCACCTCCGCTGCCTACCTGCTAGCAAATGAACTTACTGTGCCTTCCAATAGACAGAAATGACTAAAAGGAAATCGCATTTAGCTGCATCTGAATAACCATGGTTATTAGATGAAGCGTGCAGAGGCAAAATTACCATTTCCCTTCTCCTTCTCCTCCTTGTGATTGTCATTCTCACCTCACTGGTGATTAAGATGTAGGATGCTCTCACAGATTGTTAATTAGGTGTTAATATCTGCAAGGGGCCACAGCAAGCTCCTACACCTGAGGTCATTTCTCAGAAGTCAGGCTGTCTCCGGTGACAGTACCTGTAATTCCCATAGCTAGTTTGATTCCCACTCAACAGCTGGAGCTAGTGTTTCTTTCATGTCTGGTTTCATTTCCTATCTGAAATTATATGAGTGCTAATATCTTTATTATCTTTCCCGTAGAAGTGCAATGCCGGAGCATGGCACAGCGTGTTGTTCATAGGCTTTTTTTTTCCCCCCACAGCATTTTCAAAACATTTCAAGTAAAAATCTTTACGGTTAGCAAATTTACAGATGAGGACTCCTTTACAGGTCTTGAGGGGTAGAAGGTAGAAGGGAAACAGTAATAATTTGGGGATGGAAGAAAAGAAAAGCTGCACAACTGCTGAAAGATAATGGCTCGAACCTTGGGAAATAAAAGTAACGGCAGGAAGGGGAGGAATTGCAAGGACAACGTGACCTCTACATGTCTTGCAGGTGCACAAGAGTTATTCTGTATATGTGTGTGTACATATAGGTACTAAGGATACCTCGTGTTTAAGAGAGAGGGGGGGCACAAAACCAAGCCATGATTTTGCTTGTTTTTTGACTCTTTCAAGATCAGGGTAAAGCTAAGTTATGTGCAATTCAGAAAATGACCAGCTCCCGAAGCACCTGATCTTTGTACTCACAGCTTGGTGTGCTCAGGAGACTAAATCCTCATCCCAGCAGAAATGGTGCATGGCACTTGGGCAACGCCAGTATGATTTCTCCTCCTAGGGTATGAGCTAAGGTGAGTGACAAGCACTTCAATACACCAGCTTTCATTAAAAGGCTTCAAGGAACATTACAGCTATTTTTTAACTCCCGCAAAAGCCTAGAAGGTAAGAATTAATTATCTAGGTTTATAACTGTGTAAACGGAGATATAAAGAGATCAACGGTAACAGACCTTTAGAAGAAACCTAAGATAACACAGTTTAAAGTGCTTTAGTATTTTGCTGAATCTAGAATCAAATAACTGGGTCAAAGTCTCACAAGTGAGTCAGACTGTAACTCCCGGTTTCTTCACTCTCTAAACATCGGGACTATATGTGGAAGCCTGAGAAGTAATTTTATATGTGGGATGTTAAATCAGTACTTTTCCTGTCTCATCAATCTCCTGTATTTTGGTACAGTGTGAATCATTTGGTAAGCGGCACAAATTAGAAAACCCAGAAGAGATGTTAAAAATATTCCAATTTTTTTCTTTAGCATGTAACTGAAAATCCTCCATTAGAACTAAACAACAGAACTAAAAGCCAAATCACCGAAAAATATTTTAGAGCTTATTCTAAACACAGGGAAAACTATTACATTTACTTTGCTGGGAATTTGGGGGGAGTAAAAGCTGTCACATATGGCACACACTTTCTCTTTGCTCATAAAGACTCAAGATGTTTTTATACTTCAGATTCATAGGAATGAGCTAGAAAGGAGTTGGAGGCATGGTGAAGTTGTGCTGTTTTAAAATACTCGAGAACATTTTTTTACCTGTGTAAAATGACCTATAAGAAGTACAAAATATGTTTGGGGAGAGAAAAGGAAGGGAGAAAGGTTACTGTTCATTTTTTTTAATCAAGAATAACATATTGCATCCCATTTGAAATAAAAGATTCTCATTTAGACTTAATATAGCACATCTGCTTGAAAAATACATACAAGGCTCCCATTGACTGCAATGGGAAACTTGCCAACAATATTTCATGGAAGTTATCTTGATATCAACTTTGGAAAACAGAGACATTTTAGAGGGAGCACTAATTCAACAATGGGAAGTTAAAAATAACTTGTTCATACACAAAGAAATTTGATTGCTCTTGCAGTTCTTCACTTTAATTTTCTATTTTATCAGATGTATGATCTGAGAATAAAACTTAGGCGATAAAGTGCAGTTTACAGTGAATTCGGCCAGTTTGACACCACAGGCTGTTGCCATGAAAAGAAAAATGATGTCACAAACAACAGTCTGACTTGACTGCACACCAACAATACACGTGAATAGTATAAGGATGCAAAAGGTCTTGCACAAAACACATATCTCTTTTAGAAACGCATGTGTGAAGGCAGGAATAGCTGTGAAAAGTAAGTAAATGTATACTTTAAGAGTGCCGTGATTTCCCCTGTGTGAAAGGTCTTAGAGGTAAGCTGGAAATGAACAGAAAATATATTTCTTTTCTTTACTGCTCTTTATTCTCCCCTTCGTCTTAAGGCTCATCCATATGGGAAAATTATGTAGTAAACTGCAACACAGTGCTACCCATTCCCTGGGTGGACACTCCTACTCCAGAGTAAGAGTGGATATTCCTGGTTGATTTATTTTATTTTGAACACAGCTTAAGCTATATTTGGGGGATGGGGGGGGGGCACAGAAATCTACCCTTGCTCCCAAATAAGAACATCTGTCCAGGGAATTCACAGCACAGCTACCATGGCGTATGAGTTCAGATCTTGCTTTTTATTAGCACAACCTCCCCTGTAGACATTCTCTTTGTGGTGGCAGTGTGGGCCCCAGGAATTCACTGGGGAATTTACCAAAGCCTGCAGTGGGGCCAGGAGCCCACCTGGGGCCTTTCCTCTCACCTGAGATATAGGTAGGATGCAGTTTAGATCCCAGGGTCCACCACTGCCGCATCCTGCCTTTGGAGCTCTACAAAGGTCCTTCAGAGTCACTTTGAAAACCGAAACATTAAGTGTTACACACAGTGATAAAACCCACCAGATTTGTTTTCTCTCACTTCCCTTTTAAGAGAAAGCCTAGATACAGTTTTTTAATGTCACAACCATATTCTACTTTCCAACATCATCACGCTGATCAGGAAATAATTAGAGGGATATTTTTTTCCTGCTGGTTCCATGATGTTGGAGAATGCAGAAGCTCTTCTGCACCAAAGAGAATACACTGAAGTGGGATAAAATATGCCTGGGGTTATACATTGTGAGGGACATTCACCAGAGCTGCTAGGAGATGGAACAGGCCAACACACAGCCCTTGGAAAAGAACAGTTGCCTTGTAAAATACCACAATGTACCCTTGGTGGTATTTTACGGGATAGCAACTAATTTTGTTATTGATATAACAGCGTATATCATAAACACAAATTTCATCCTGTAGTGCTTGCTCTGAAAATTCTGGCAGCCCCCCCCAGGCTTGAGGGCATGGAGCAACACCATGGATTGACCTCCATGAACCCTGTTGCCATCTGACCCACAAGAGACATTATGGTGAGAACCTCTTAACCAGCAACCACCAAATATTCCAGTCACATTCATAAAAGAATTCCCTTGAAACACTGAAAGTATGCCAGAAATGACATAATGCCTTTGAAGGAGTCAAGTTAGTCAGTTAGACCATGGAGACCACTGTCCACTACTATGAATGTATAGTCTTAAATTCCCCCAACGAAACCACCTGCACGAATACAAAGTAAGCATGCCTCCAGACAGTGTGGAGGATCGGAGTTTTCATATCTAAGCTTATTATTCCTAATATCACAGAGACACTTCCCTGAATTGTCCTTCTCCTTCCCAAATTCCCCATCTGACCAGATGTCTTTCTCTCTCTTGCTTCCACCTGTCAATCATGTTCACAGCTGAAATTTGATTTCTTTCCCAACTGTAACCTTAGATGAAATATTACCATAGGGGTCAGAACTGTCTGAACCTTGCCATAAAAGTTCATTAACTCTTTCGAGACCCAAGAGCTATTTGCTTAAAAGTAATGGATTTTGCTGCTGGGTTTTTTTTTTTCCTATAATATCTGAAAGCGTAACCACAAAATATTGGAAGAAAGGCACATGGAATTGTCTGGGAGAAAAGCAGGCTAAGCAAGTTCTGAGATCATAAGTGTCCATCAATAAAAAAGCTTTTGCTTTTTTATTACATGGATAACAAGAATGCACGTCAGTTGTTTATATAAATCTAACAGTCACATCTATAAATTACATGAATCATGAAACTTTTCTTATGGGATTATTGAAATTAGAACCGTTACACTGGGAACAAGGTGACAGAACATGTGCTCTCATTTGCAGTGGTGAAATACAGAAAAAAAAAATGCATTGCAGGCAAAACCCTACCTGGGTGTTCCTCGGGGAAGTGAGAGGAGCATCAGGCTCAAAATGAACCTCTTCTAGTTCTCCTTGAGAAACCTATTTCCGCAAGCCTATGCACCAACAAAAAAATCCTCTTGGTGCTCTTTAGTACAGAGGCTAAAGCACCAACTGCATCTCCTCCGTCCTCACTCAAATTTTAAATCATAAAAAATAACAAATAAGAAAGAATAAAGAATAAAAGAAGCTTAATTCCAGGAGCTAATAAAATTCAACTGTTTTCTAATAGCATGTCCCTGTTGATCAAAGTGCGGTAGGCTGTACGGCAGCCTGTGTTCTGAACCAAAATAGGACGTTTCATAAAAAAATTCACACAGGAACCTGTCACTGCAACCTTGGTGCTCACTGAAGCCATTTAGTATTTTTTATAGTCAAGGTCAATAAAAATTAGATTCCCCAGAAAACATAAAGTGCCTCTTTGAATCTAGCAGAGGAAAGGACCAAAAGTTTAATTCCCACGTTTTCACTAGTGGCTTATTTTTTAGTCAATGTTGACAGACTGAATGAACACGAATTTCCACAGGAAATCAGTGTTGTAAATTAAAGGCTATTGTATTTTTTAAGTACAGAAGTCGTCTAACACAGACTTATGATTTTCATCAAGATCTGAGGGAGATCTTCAGAGGACCCATCCTAAATCCCGGTAGCTGATGTCTGAATGCTAGCATTTGAAGAAAAAGAAAGAAAACATTTGCAAAGGATTATATATGAGTTGTGGGACACGGGAAAGCTGCCTGGCTGACAAAAGTACAAAGCCCCGTCGTTGCAAATGGTTCTTGCAGGCACCTGAAAGTCAGCCTCATCCAAAAGCCCAGGAAACTGCACCACAGACTGTCACCGGCTCCCTGGGGCTGGACCAAAAAGCATTGTCTCAGCAGCAGAAAACGAAGCAGTAAAATTACCACCCCTGCTGAAATATGTCAAATTGCTAATGAAAAGGAGAACATACCTTTTTTTTTTTTTTTTGACCTCAGGTAACAGGGATTTTCACATCACCGTTGTAGACGATTCTCTTGGATACCTAATTTAGTAAATATATTAAAATAAACCATTATTAAAAGGAATTTTTAACATTGTAAAACATGTCTGTCATGCCACTATAATACAGAACAGGACCTTTTATATTCAAATTCTAAATTAAATTTAGAAAGTCTCTTGTACTGTTTATTAACTGTAAGTGAGTGAAGAAGAAATTAACACAGTTTGAAGTGAAACATTTTTAGCTCAGACATCTAGTCTTTATTTCACATTAATAACAGGAGACTCTTACTGATAAATTACCCTAAAAACACATATTTTTGCCTCACCAGTGAATATCAGCTTCCAAGACCTGAAAGCGTGTAGCTTTCTGTATTTCTTTCTTAAAGATTGTTATTAGCTAGAGCAATGTAATTGGCAAAATAATAATCAATTTTTGTACACACTCCATTATTTTCCAGACAGTAGTTTAATAACAAAAGCAGAGCTGTCATTTCTCCCTGCGGTTACTCACACTGTACAAATTCATCCTGTCAACACATATTTAAAATCTAATTTAAAAAAAATTCAGCATAGAGTGAATCTTTGTACGATAAGTGAGATAAGTCAGTGAGTCAATCCACATTTCTTAAATACGGGTATTTTGTTGTGTCCCTTGCAGTTAACTTTCTCTCCCAGAGCGTGCATGCACAGGCATATACATATATTTTCTATAAACTGCCTGCAGGAATGCTTCAGCTCTATCCATTTATTGTAACCGTACAGCATAATCAGAGCAAGGATAAACCACAAGTCTGATCAGTTTGAATAAAAAAAAAAAACAAAGGCAAGACATACTATAGGCGCTTTTTCAGCATTTTGATTCCAGATCAGCTCTGCAGCTTTGAAAACAAAAGTTCGTTGCGTGTTTGGTGCCAGCTGAATGATCCCTCTCCCACAACCCACACAAAGGTGGGTCAGGCACATGGAAACAGTCCCTGTATGGCACTGAAGGCAACACTTCCTCTTTTTTTGCTTTTCTTTTGGTTTGGGGTTTGTTGGGTTTTTTTTTTTTTAAGAAAGGGGATGGTGCTTTCTTAAATGCAACACTTGGCACACAGCCTGGGATCTCTTACAGCAAATGACTCCCGTAGACCCTTGGTGTCATTTTCCTCAAGATGACCTCTGCTTTCATGCCAATCGGTGAATCCATCCTGTTATTAATGCATGGGGCCAAGAGGAGCCTAACACCTAAAGAGCATCCAGAAAGCGATGTGGTCAGCCTGCTTTTAGCAGTCGCAGCCTTTGCTGTGGCCATCCCTGCTCTAAAACCACAACCCTCCAGCCACATCACAGGAGACCTGAAACAGAATGGCACCAACCCGCTTCCACCGGCAAGGAGCATTGATTCATTTAGCAGCTTTATTTAACTATCAGTTTATTAATAAGGAAAGAGTCAAAGAAAGGAAGAGCATGAAGGCAGCCAGAGACACTAAGCAGATTTATTAATTTAAGAAGGCTGATCACTTTCCTTCTTTTTATCTGACAGAGTTGGTGCAAGAGAGTTATACTTCAGTAAGTTTTCTACTCTATACTGTGCTATTTTAAAAGGATTTCACAATAAAGAAAGCTGAAAGACTGTGCACAGTCTGGAGACCGTATCTGGTGTGACATGAATATAGTATTTTAACCAGATTTAATCTTACAGTATTCCCTCCTCTACAATGACTTTGCAGGAGGAAACCCTACGGAAAGGAAAATCTGTTCATCCCACACCACAAAACACTGAATCGCATTGCAGGCTCCAGCAGCTCTTCCTCCATATTAAAATGCTTTCATCAGAGAATTTGGAAGCAGTTAAATTGGGGGGTGGGGGGGCGGGGCAGAATACTAGGTCTTGTCTGGTTCACTTTGGGGCTTATTTTCATTGTCACTAATGTTTCACTGCAACAGCTCTGAGCACTTGAAGGGCTGTTTGCTGTGGGGAACACCACTGTTTAGAAGCCAATATCAGTAAATAGAACGGATTCTATCCCCATCTCCTTCAGCATCATGACAAGCCACTGTCAAGGCCTCAGCAAGAACTTTTGTTTCAAAATTCAAGAAGTTGGGTTCAGGCTGGAGGAAAGCGTATCTGCCTGCTTTCTTAGAGAAAAGGGCTTTAAGCTTAATCACACACGCTGTGAGATACATCCACATAGCTTTGGGAAACAAACAGCCTCGGAAAGCACCGTTCTTTGCATTTCAGATTCTTTAAAAGCCATAAGAGGTAAATCCTGCCCCCTCCCCATCTTGCTCCCTGCAGATATTTCAGGGCCTGATCCAAAGTGTCATTGGAAAAGCTCCCTTTGATTGCAGTCGGGTTTCAATTAGTCTCTGTGTGAGCACAGGTGAAAAGAATAAAAGGGAGGAGCAAGAAAAGGAAGAAAAGTGGGAAAAAGAGGGAGAAGTGAAGCCTGTGACCCCCATCGCAGGGGAGGTGCTCCATGGACATACCTAGGGGACGGTCAGCCAGCTGCAGCCGCCGGGTTGACACACGGAGCTAAGCTTTGGACGCACGATGGATCCTTTAGTCATGCACTGACTCCCCTTTTGTTCCAGGAATTGAAATTTAAAACAAACAAACATGCAAACAAACAAACAAACAAAGGACGTTGCCCTCACCCTTCCCCGTCCCTCCCGGCCCCCGCCCGGCTTCCTGTCCCCCCCGCCCCGGCACCTGG
>VZZY01014212.1:295059-308601 GCA_013400335.1 Eurystomus gularis | reverse complement strand
TTTTTTTTTTTTCATGTTAAAATGATTTCTTGTCTAGGTACCATTATCTTCGGAAGAGATGAAATCCTAGTCTTTGAAATTTAACGGCTGTTAAAAAAGCACAGTACGCCTAACAAACTTGTTTCAACAACTATAGACAACCTGACTTACTAACTAATTGCTTGCTTTCTGTTAAGGGAAACATGGGAGCTAATGTATTATGAGAGGTAAAAGTCCTTTGAAAAAGAAAAAGAAGTAATATAGTATGCAGTATTTTAAATATCAATAATGATCTCACTTCAGCTTTGATATTTGTTTTTGTAAATACTGAAAGCAACTAGACCCAACCAGTTGCTCAGTAACTGGAGGTGTCATTCTTAGAATGAAGAAGACTAAAATAAAAAATAATCTAGATCATACAATTACAGCTCATGCTACAGAACTTCAAATTTTGCTTCTGTCCAAAAAGAAAAATACAGTTGTATCAACTCTAAGAGCTTCCAGATGCTCTAGGATTCTTTACCCACAGGAGCACATCATTTTTTTGGTGGTGTTGTCAATGGTGCATGAGAAGTCTCAGCAGATGGGTTCAGTTCAATTAAGTAATCAAGTCCACTCTGTTTTCTCGCCATGGTCTGGAAGGTAAAAGTGGAGCTTTATGTGCTATATTTCAGTCTGAAGTGAATCTGTATAATTGAATATTAAAATATGTTTATAAAAGAAATACTGTCAGACACTTAGATTATAACCCTTGTTTGTAATGATAACTGATTCACTAGCGCATCTTGGAATGAATGAATTATAAATAAATGTCCACCGCCAAGCCCTTCAAAAGCATGCTTTCTACCACTCATGTGGTATACACCTGCAGCTGAATGCCCGAAGGAGTTGGGGATTCTGTAGAAAGATAAAATTCTCTGTTTTGGAGCCTTGCACAGAATTTTCTTCTCCAGTCCTTTTTCTAAAAGTTTGTGTTCTGCCCTCCTCTGCCTTTGTATGCTTTTTGTTTCAGAAAATCTTACAGTTCAGTTAGTTATGATTATGTTAGCTTTTGCTGTAAAAAAACAATGCCAAAAGAGCAATTCTGCAAGGGAAAAGAAAAATCAGCACTTTCTGAGGTGGTTGTATGAAGCCATAGATACAATCATGAAAGCAATAATTGAGGCCTAATGACTTCAAGGATAAATATAGCCCCTAGTAATTCTGTGTCCATTACATATTGTGGGGTAATGGTGAGAAAAGGAACTGGAGAGAAAAAAGCACTGGAAAGATTCCCTATATTTTTGTTGTTTTACTTCCTGATAAACCCACTCTATTAACTCTTTTGTCATAAGACCTGAATTCAGGCTTTTTTAAACATACTGAATGAAAAATACCTCCTTTAGTACTTACACCTTGTTGCTGACAAATAGCTCGACACCTATGTACTCTGTCTGAGCAAAGCAAAGCAAAACTCTACAAGGAATTACTTTAACAGTATGCATCTTGCAGCAGCATCTGGATTACTGTTATGTTTGGGTCAAAGGCTTGTTTACAGCATAATACCTATATCTTTCCTTTCATAAAACACATACATTATTTTGGCATGCCTTTGGATTTACTACAGGATTTATTTAACAGATGCTTGCATTCTAACTATTGTATCAATTTTATGAGGGTTCGTATAACACACAAAGACTTTAACTGTGTTAGAATTCTATCTGTTACCTTTCTGTTTGAATTCCTAAAGAGTTTGCCTACCCTTTCTTGTTCATTTTATTTTCTTTGCTCTTCTAGACAGCACTCAAGGCAAAAATCACTAGAAGTTCCACTTGAGAGCCTTTACTTATAATTTTTGTTCCTGGCTAAAGAATAGTTCTGTCTGTAATGATCTAAAATAAACCGTGGGCAATTCTGAAGTTGTAGTCATGTAAACTCATTAAAATTTTGGTAATCTTTGTGGCCCTACAGAAATATTTAAAATATTTAAATCATTTACTCTTTCGTATCATTATCATATTACGAACTAAAAAAAAAGAAAAAGAAAAAGAAAAAAAGCTGTAGAAACCCAGAAGATCATATAGCCTACCTCCTGTTCAAAGATGGTTTAGGATTGCCTAAGGTAAGTACTTTTCAATATGCAGTTGAAACCATTAAGGAAATTCTTTAACCTGCCTAGTTAGTCCATTTTCATACTTCTTTGCCCTTTTGAGTAAAAGGGGGTTTTTGTATCCCAAATCTTATTTTTTATTTCAAAAAATCCCATGATTATTTTTTTACCTTATTGCACAAAGAGTATAGTAAATTCTTATTTTTTATAATAGACTCTTAAATATTTAAAGAACATTTTCATGTTTTTCTTCAGTCTTTTATTCTGGAGATTGAGCAGTTTTTTTAGCTTTTCATTGTTGTTTTCCAAGCCCTCTTAATTGCAAAATTTAAGATAACAAAACAAGGGTGCTAATTTGCCTATCCTTCCTGTACAGCGGGATTCAAAAGGGAGAATCTCTCCTAAAAGGCAACTGAGAGAAAGCTTGTTTTACAAACCCTATATGACTTTGTGCGTGCTCATGATGGAATATTTCGGAAGAGCCTCTGCCGTACAGAGATGCAATGCGCTGACTGAGATCTCCACACTATTGAGCAGTATGATTTTTCTCATGTCCTTTATCTTCCTAATGTATTGCAGAAAGATGCTTGTGGCATCTACACTGCTGGGCTTGACCCTTCTTCATTCTAATATCCACATCTCTATCTGGAACACTTTGACTCTAGTTAGTCCCTCTTCTATATTTATGCATCTGATTTTCCTGGGTGTAGTTCTTTGTATTTCACTTTATGAAGTTCTTCTTGTTGATTTTGGATCGTTTCTTCATTTATCTGAACCAGTTTAAAGTGTAATCTTATTACTTAGAGTGCTTGGAAAGGTTTGTGCTGTCATCTGAAAATTATGTAGATTAATTTTCAGTTTCACATTCCAAATTAATGGAATATCTCAATTAATTAATTCAGGTTAATCAAGCTTTACTGTTCCCCAGCTTAGTTTGTCCATTTTTATCTTTTAAAAAGAAGACAGTATATTAATTTCTAAATAAATCATATGGACAGTTCAGAATGCTACATATAAATGAAAATGAGGAAAAAATGTCTCTTTCTTACAAAAAAAGTCTATTTTTCTAGCAGTAAAATTTGTTTCATAATTTTCAGCTATATATTGAGTGTTTGAGCACATTTTTACATTTCCTGTCATTGCACTTCTCCATTTTTTCTAAATGCAGATAAACATTAACATTATTTTGCAGAACTGTGGCAACTGACACTCAAACACAATATGTATTCATGTACATGAACACACTCACTTGCATACTACCTGCAGCGGTAAAGTTTGAAAAATGTACATAATTACTTAAAGAAATGTTCAATCATTCTAGAAAATCGTGCTTTATTTTCAGGTTATTCTCAGACAGGAAAATTGACACAATTCATTTACTACAATGCTAATAATTTTTTTCTTCAAGTCATCAGCGGTATTTCTTTATGTACTGTATTTATCAACCTAGCTCTCAAAGCCTTTTCTGTTTCATTGCATCTCAGAATGACATGATTGTAGAAAATCAGCCTTGAAGGGCCCCCTAAGGTCTTATGTGAACAGGTTTCATTTTCCCATCACAACTGATTAGTACTGTGAAGCACCTCCTCAGAGCCTAAGGCCAGTGATTTTCTTCAAGTCACATCACACAGCGTTTTCAAGACCAAAAGCTTACCATATGGGCTACAACAGGCAGCTTAAATAGTGAACTACTGCTCTCTTACTCTGACTATAGTGGGATAAGGAAGAACAACACTGGCAGAGCCCAGACAGATCTGAGGGCATGGTAATCTGTGGCAAGAGGCAGTAACAAGGAGCTGGCAGCAAGTGAGATGGTAACATCTTCAGCTGACACAGCTCCTCTGAAAATGATGTGTGAACAAGCCATAAATCATTCTTGTTGCAGAGAAATATTTAGTAAATACCTTTGAAAGCATTTATTGCTTACTTTTGCTAAGAACTACATGAGTAAATTGCTGAAATAGAGCTTAAGTGTGAGGAAAAACCTACTGAAATATTTAGAAATATGCAAGCAGTTTTTCACCCAAGCAGTTCTTTTTGCTGGAGGGACTGATTTTTAGAGAAATATCCACTACCCTTTTACAACCTGTATCCCACATATATTTGTCATTTTCTGCAACATTTTTACTGCAGCCATGAAATCGTAAAGAACTCTTAGCCTAATTTATCATCTAGAATGTTTCGATGACGAAAGATGTTGTGTGAATGCTTCGGAGAAGCTACTGTCTTTGGCATGAAGCCTGTGAACAAGAATGGAGAGAAGTCCTTCACTGTTTAAAAGGCTATATTAAACATGAAATAATGAGGTTTAACTACTTGATTTCTAGCTCCAAAGCATTCCTGGATGGATCCAACAGGCTCCAAGTGTGTCTTTGCCAGATGAAACGGTAAGCCCATTCTCATCTACAACAAGTATCTAGCATTAATCTTAAGTATTTAACATAAACTGGATCCATTATATATCTGTCTGTTTCGTTGACATTGTGCTTCCAGTTGAGTTATTTTTAAAAAGAAAAAATACAGCAAGTTTTATTAATGGAAATTAGAGAGTTCTGTCAAGCATGGAAATAATAAATAAATCTTCCGAGTAAGGAAAATCCATTTGGCTTCATACCTGGAGTTACTGACTCTGTAGCCTTGCTGGACTCCAGAGGGCAACAAGCCATCTACAGAGCTGCGCACCTGATCAAGGCAATGGTGTGCTATGCATGCACAGCACAACCTTTCTAAAACAAGAAGGAACATGCTCTAGATATTTTCATTACTGAATTCAGAAATCAGCTACAGGACTGCTGAAAGACCTGCAAAAAGCAGTGCCTACCATGAAAAAAAACGTAAGAATGACACATTACAGAAGTTCAAATAGAATTTGATGAGATAATAGGGTTCTGTGAGGTGTGTTTTCTGACTAGAACTCCTTCCTGCTGCTATTCCTGTGATTTTTGCTTTCTTTTTCAATTAACTTGCTGAGGTTCTGGAAGAGATGCTGAATACTGAAATAAATCCAGAGAAAACTTCATGGATCAAGAAAGACAGGAAGAAAATACCTTCAAACAGAAATAAACTTAATGGAATTAAAATTCTTGAATGAATCAGTACACACAGACTTGTAAATGGAGTAAAAAGAACAGACTAATATGCCTGGCTTTGCACTGTGCTGGGCTAGACATTGCCACTCTTCATTAATAATCTGTGATTACTTCTTACTGGAAGAAATAAAAGTACACAAAGACAAAATCTCATGCTAGCACTGAGGCCTAATCTTTAGGGGCCTCTGAGCCGGTGGACTGCTGGGGCAAAAAGAAAAGAGTCTTTTCTTTCAGTTCAGTACACAGAGGAACTGCAGAGATGCCACTGCAGTATTCTTCTTTTGCAGCTCTTCTGTAAGGTGATAAAGCAAATATTTGATTATAGAATCATAGGAGTGTGTTGGAAGAGACTTTTAAAGATCATCTAGTCCAACTTGTATACCATAGGCAGGGACATCTTTTGCTGGATCAGGCTGCTCAAAGTTCCATCCAACCTGACCTTGAACAGTGCCAATAATGGGACATCTACAACTTCTCTGGGCAACTCGTTGCAGCATCTGACCGCCCTAACTGTGAAAAATTTCTTCCTAATGTCCAATGTAAATCTGCTGGTTTTGAGTTTAAAATCATTGCCCCTTGTCCTGTCACTACTTTTCTTTTTCTTGCCTATACGCTGGTATGCGTTTTGTTTGCAGGCAAGGGGTCTGTATGTTCTTTCTCCTTGTTCCGACAGTTTGAATCCTAGAATCTAATGGTAGGAGATCATAATAATCCACTGATGTAGTTGCAGAATTTAGCTATGAAATTACTCTAAATTCAATAATTTTGAATTCAGGACAAGAAAAATAAAACCTTTTTCTTTAAAAAACAACGGTATCTCCACAAGCATGTCTTACTGAAAGAATTTTTATGTAGTGCTATAGAAACTGGGGATAAAACAGTAAATGGCCGTCTCAATTTATATTCATGTATATCAAATTAGATAGCTCTTGGTATATCTTGGGATATATCAAGATATGCCAAGGCAGCTATTTTGAATATCGAACTGTAATGTGTACTGTCACGGTCCACTCAGTGGACGCTTGATGCTTTCACCAGTGTGAAAGACTGAGGGCCTTTACACAAAGTACCAGTAAGTTCATCACTATATTTATGTACCCTTACACCCACAAAGTACTCTCAGAGCACTTGAACCTTTGCATTATTAGTAATAGTATTTTATGAAAAGTATGGCCGAAGCATTGGACTCAGAGTCACCGTATCTTCCACAGACATTATTGATCTAGAATACACATAAGAAAGAAATTAGTTGCTTGCCTGTGTGTTCCTGCATAGAGAAAAGATCATTATTCTCAGGATATGTAATTAGCTTCAAATGTTAATATTATTTTTGTAAAGAGGTATAAACACATTTCTGCTACTAGGTAGATTTCCCTGGTAACCTAACTGAATGGAATTTTGGTGCAGACTAGAGAAAGGGGCAAAAGTGGGGAGGAGAAAAAACAGAGTCCTGTAGGGATGCAAGAGACCCAGAAAACCAGCTAGAAATCTCCCATTACAAAAATTCTGCTCTCATAGTACCTCCTGTTTTTCTGAACTCTTGTAGTCCACAAAGATTACGGAACCAAAGGCTTTTCATAGGGTCTTCTTAGTGGTTAGTCACTAAAGGCGGCTTTGCTGATTTGTGAGCCTTACTTTCACAATACAAGATAACTTAGTATGAATCTGAATACAAACTAAAAGTAAGGTCTTTTATGAAAGGGGAAGTTAGACATCTGGGGAGTGGGAGCTGTTCCATGAGACATAGATGTATTTTAGCAGCCTGAATTGTCAGGATTGTGTGCGTGTGCTGCACACGTTCTGCAATTGTTAGCTAAATGTAGACACCTACGGTTTAAAGGCATGAGTGGGTAGTGACAGTAGAACAGATGTATGTGTGATGAATGAAATGGAGATATTTAACCCTAGAAGAGCTTTAGACACCTTGGTTATGACAGAAATACCCCAGCCTTTTTACTTTTCTTCACTTCACTGGAATGACTTAGTCTTCTTGCACTTTCACTGCATTTCCATTTGCACACTTTCATTTTCTGTGGGATGTTTCTGTAAAATCTAAGCTTGTGCACGCAAGTTGAAGACATAAAGAAAAAGGTGCTGTTACCAATTCTGTAAATAATATGTAAGAGCTGTAATCTTCCTATTAACTGACATAGTTCCCTTAAAGTGCAGATGTCTTACGTGAGACTCGGTTCTGTATTTCAGCTATACTCTTTCAGTGAATGATGACTACTATTTAGCAACAAGCCCCATGCTCTTGCTTTTTCTATATACTTTTGCAGTACTGAAGAAATACAAAGTCATGGCAAAGATTTCTAAAAAAGATTAATAACGTGTAAAGTGCTTCAGACTATTTAAAAGGAGTGAGTAGGGCTTGATATAGGAAATTGTTGGGGAAAAGTGGTATTTAGTAGTAGATCTGTGCTACAAGTCTCTGCAAAATCATTAATTCTAACATCTCCTGTACAGACAATGGTTACATGAAAATGGAAAATGTAGGGTGAAGTTTTGATTGTCTGACTAGGAGCTTAGATGATCTGACACTTCTAATAAATCCTAACTGAACAGTGGTTAAGTGTTTTGCTGGGAGTATTGTTTCAGGTTTTATTTTTCTCTTAGAAATGTAGTATTTCTTTTTTTTTTCTTTTTCACCCCAAAATTCAATCTGTAAATTCATTTTTCTCTAAAACTTAAATTTGCCACAGAAGCTGTTGTCATAATTTACTGTAAATGCTTCCGGGGGAAGTTTTCTGGAAGAGTTTATAGTGTTTTAGTAGAGAGATGGTTTTCTGAATTGCATTTATTTGCACAGTACCAAGGAGGTCTGTCAAAGGTTTAGTGTAACTGCAATACCAGAAATTAACATGATAATTCTCATTCGATATATATATTTATTTTTTTTTTGGTCACGTGACTATGTTGGCAGACTTGCCAGAAAGACCATGAGAGTAAATTGAGATAATGGATATTACAGATTCAAATTGCTACAGTAAAGGCCCCAGCAAGGTTCCTCCAGCTATATATGTTCTACAGCTTAGCACCAGTGAAGCTACTACAAGGATATTGATTTGACAGAATTATATTAGGTAATTGGGTGAATTATGCAAATGCATGTCTAATTAACCATAGAAAGTAACTAGATTTGGGAATACAGAAAGCTGCAGATCTGGAATTAAATCTTATTAAGCATTTAAAGGGAAGGTTTGGCCAAAGTGTGAAGTTCCAAGGTAAAAAAAGGTGTTAGCTCCTGGTCAGATTTCCCTATGGAGTTCTATTTAATCCAGGCAGACTGAAAACCTTGGAAATGAAAGTGATATATCAGCATAAATAAGGAAAGAGGGTACTTCAAGCGACAAAAACCTGTCATTTCCACATAACTCGAAGAGACAAAACCTGTCTTGATGAATATTTGTAGGATGGCTTACACTCAGTTGCACATAATGTCTGAAAAAAAAAAAAACCCAAAAAATCCAAAGAACTACAAACAGTTCTTAACACTTTGAGATTATGACTGATTAGAAACACCATTATTTACAGTATTTTACCTAATTTCCTAATGCTTCTCCATTCCTTTCTATGCCTCCTGTGTTTCTGTTTATTCCCACTGTCTCTTTCTTGTATTGTGGACTATGGGGTTCTGGTCTCCTGTCTTTCACTGTAAAAGAAATTTCTGATCTACATATAACAATCACCTGTGCTTTTCTTTCACATCCTCTCTGAAGTTCCACATTTTCAGGCTGTATCTCTTACTTCCCTTACCACACCGTTAACTCCCAAGTAACTACTTACTCTAGCACTGTTGTCTAGTCTCTAGAGTTTGCAGTAGGGATTTCAATTAATGCATTGTAAAGCACTGATTGTGCTGTTGTCAATATACTGATTTCAGTTGAACTACAGAGATTTATCTCCGCTCAGGGAGTGGGCATTGTGTATCTGCAGTAGCCTGAGTTTATTGAGTTAAACGTATTTACAGAAAGGAAAAGATCTTGCAAAGGGAAGTATTACTCCAATTCTGGTTTGAAACCAGAATCTTTGTGGGATTGCATGATGTTAATAATTCCACAAATATTTGAAAGTTCATATCTGTGGATCACATTACAGCATTTATAAAATACTAAATATTAAATAGTGTATCAAGGAGAAATTTTTTTAATTATTAATAGAGTGAAATGCCTTTTCAGAGAGAAAAAAAGAACATTCTGTCTTCTCATCCTATGTACGTCTGTTCATATCCCCAGGCAATGATCTGCCATTGCAATTTATAATCCAAATAAAAATTTACTGTAAAGTGTAGCTAGATGATCCCAGTCAGGTTTTACAATTGCTAAATATTGTCTCTTATCAATAGGTCATGGTCTTGATTAGAAGATAAAGTGAATCATCTCATACTTACTCAGCAGAAAGAGGTATTTCATCTACCCAGTGCTTGAAGAAAGAGATTCACAAACAGTTTGCTGACAAGACATTTACAGTAAATTTCTTTATTATTTAATAATTCTTTCTTGTCTTCTGTTTGGTTTTTGGTTTTTTTTTCCTTAACTTTTCCTTGGAATAGAGATAAGTGCTTTTTTCTGTCTTCATACTCTTTAACAGATGCAAAACCAGCTATTATAAGACTGTTTTTTTCAAATAAGGAAGATAAATATGCAGCATCTATCAGTCTTAGGCTGTGATATGTTCAGAGCGCAATGGCAGTATTCATGGAAGAGTATGGCATGGTGTTTCTAAAGCTTGCTGCTCATCCCACTTATAGTTTATACAGCTGCAGATTACAGATATCTGAAGAAATAGTCACATAGACCAAGGTGAGAGCAAGATGTAAAGATGCAGCTATTAAAGGATGCAAAGCCTCTGTCAGATTCCCAGTGAACAGAATAATGGTAACACAGCTGAATCCCACAGTGACACTGCTGTGAGAGCAATAAAATAACTGGTGACCCAAGCCATGCTTTGAGCTGTCCTCATGAATGGCTAAGAGTAAGGCACTATAGAAGCACTGATGTTTACAGAATAAGAAATTATGTTGAGAGGTATGGACTCTTTTGGGAGAAAAGGGAGGTAAAGGAAAATTATGCCAGGAAAAAATGAGTATTGAGAACAGGGCCAAATATAGAAGCAGACTTTCAATTTCTGTTTATCACACTTGATAATGACAGAGTTTCTGCATGTAATTTATGTGAGTTTTGAGTAAAACAAGTAAAACTCCATGTAACATTCTTTCCTTTCTGGCAGCTCCACTCACTAAATCAGGTTTCTCAGGTTTTAAATATGAATCATAGAATGGTTTGAATTGGAAGGGACCTTAAAGATCGTCTGGTTCCAGTGACACCTTCCGTTAGATCACTTCGAGCAAAGCCCCATCTGACCTAGTCTTAAACACATCAAGTGCTGGGGCATCTACAGCCTCCCTAGAAAACCTGTTCCAGTGACTCACTACCCTCATAATGAAAAACTTCTTCCTACTTTCTAATCTAAGTTTACCCTCTTCCAGTTTAAAGCAATTACCTTTTGTCCTATCACCACAAGTCATCATAAAAAGTCCCTCCTCAGCTTTCTTGTAGGCCCCCTTCAGATACTGGAGGGCTGCAGTGAGGTCTCCCCAGAGCCTTCTCTTCTTCAGGCTGAACAACCCCAACTGTGTCAGCCTGTCCTTGAAGGAGAGGTGTTCCAGCCCACTGATCATGAAGAACTAGGACAGTGTCAAGCGACTAAAAAAGACCCAACACCTTGCATATGTGATGTTTTTAATGTCAGGCTTTAATGTAGAATTTCTGTGCACAGGTGCAGGAAGTCCAGTTTTTCAAACAAATCAAGTGCTCATCTCCAGTTTATCTGTGGGTGTCTAGTAAATGCCTGCCAGACACCTAGCAGTTTGGACATCTGTGTGTCTAAAAGAGTATCTGGTAACTATGAAATCTGTTTCGAAGAGGACATGCGATTGATCTAGCCACATAATCTAGGATATCCTAAAAAGTTCTCAAACCGT
Organism: Eurystomus gularis; assembly: GCA_013400335.1. Lineage (NCBI taxonomy): Eukaryota > Metazoa > Chordata > Aves > Coraciiformes > Coraciidae > Eurystomus > Eurystomus gularis. The sequence continues at coordinate 297,461 of VZZY01014212.1, read as the reverse complement.
ATTGAGGCAGTCTAAACCACAGTGCTATGATTTGAACTCTCAGTCCTTTTTTTTTGTGATTTGCATTGAGTGGACTAGTGGATCTGTAACTTCAGTGGTTCTCTTTTAAGCATTATGATGGAGAAATCTACCATTATGGAGAAAAGCTGAAATTAAGCAGCTTTTCTATAGTACAACAGTACATACTCACAGAGAATAGGATCCAAAATATGTCGTAAGTGTCACTCTCTTTCGTAGTACTTTTCATTTAAATCATTTTGTAAAAAAAGTAAGATCATTGAAATAGAAAAATGAAACAGGCTTTGTTTCAGATTATAGAATTATTTTTTACATTTTATTTTCATAGTATTTGACGCCCATGTAATCCTAATATATTTTTTGAAAGCAAGTAAAATTTGGAGAGAAGAAAAGCGTCTTTTCTGATTGTTTCTCAAACTACAAAAAAACCCCTTTTGTAAAATCTATTTAACTATGATTAAGTAGTTATTACAATGAGGTTCTAATTTTATTAATATATTCACCTGCATTTCCAAAGGACTCAGAGACATAGTAGTTAATAAAGTGTGAGTATTCAAATGTAAAACCACCAGTAATTTCCAGCTGCAGTGGTACATGGGAACGGAGAGCTTAGCTACCTGCAAGTGGGGACAGAGTACAACTATACTTTTTTTTGCTGTAAAAGATCTTCCACACCAACTCCAGTGTAACTAATGTCACCCTCAACTTTATCTAGTCTTCTGTGAATATAAGACCTTATATTATCTCTCTGCGTTAAGAATTTATATCTTCATCTGATATTGCAGCTAGTAATAAAGATGTTCCTTTAATAAGCAGAGAAAAAGGTCATGAGTTCATTCCTCTAGAGGATCATAATGCCTGTAGAGAAAAGAACTTATTACATATATAACAAAGTTGCCTGGCTCTCCTTATTCCCACAGATATCTTGCTTAGTTGTTGATCTGGAGGAAAGAAGGGGGTGGGGGAAGACAGAGAGAGAGGTGCCCTGAATTATTCATGAAATGTTTTAACAGTGGGATTCAATATAGCATAATTAGAACATGAAAAAAAAAAAAAAAGAAAAAAAAAGGTTACTTTAACCCTTATTTGGGTCATTTACTAGAAAGTCAGTGGGGGATTAGTACATGAAAATTGATACAATTTTACATAAAGAAAAATTGCATTGCTTGTAGTGTGGGAGAAGATGTGCAAAATCCCCACTTGCTGAAAAGACATTATACAGCATTTATTTTTCAGCTTTACCAAGTTATTGCAGGCATTTATTACTACATTACACTTTGTGCCCATCCATATGCATAGATATGTGTCAGAAATTACAAACACAATGCCTAACTCATAAATAAATGAACTCAAGTGTTCCTTGGAAGGGGATGCTCTATGTCAGAGGAGGTACTGTGACCCATAAGCAACCCACACTGGAGTGATGTTGGTCTCAAAACTGTGATGTTTTTAATGCCGTGTTCTCTAGTTTCTTCTTTTTTTTAATTTCAAGTAACTAAGGGCTTGCCAAACATAGGTTAATCTAAGTTCATTAAAAGTTTCACAATAGTCTTGGAACTGTTATTTCTAATAAACATGTGAGTAGTTTTTAATAAGTATTTTTTTTAAAAAAAAATAAAGAACAGCAACAACTATCAGTCTTCCTTTCTAGTGGCTTTACTTATTTTCCTTCCCCCCCTCACTCACAAGAAAGGAACATGGCTGCAACAGCAGCCCTTAAAGGCAATGTGCTGGTCAGTAAGGGTTCAAGGAAGCACCAAAAGGTAATTCTTGCTGGTGGTGGCATATAGCCCTTAGTCTGTTTTCTGTTTGTGAGTGAGCAGTTGATTCAATCCCATTCTTCTAACCCCTTGAGTCATTTACCTGCTACTTGCTGACAGTGCAGTTAAATACCATCCTGAAAGCTTGGGTTTAATGGTAGGCTTAGAATTTATTTTATCTTAGTTTTGTCTTAACTTTAGGGAGTGTTTGCAGCGTATGTATTAGCTTTCTGACACACTTATCCCCTCTTTGATAGCTAGATCTTCAAGGAGATTAGTACAGTCTCTCCTCATACACAGTTGAAGGAGGTGGAAATCCTTGAAACCTGCAAAACTATTGAGCTCAGAAATTTTTATCTGTTCTCTTTGACAGTCATTTTTCAGTGTTGTACTTTAATCCATGTAAAAGACTCATGCAGCTAATCTAGACATAGAGCATCTTTGTTATCATACTACAAATCCAACAAAACAATAAATGACAGAGAAGATATGTCACATCTATCATGATGATTTCACAAATGCAGATCCTTCATGTGTCACAAAAAAATCCTACTAATTCCTTCCATCCCCTTAAACAGGAGTTGTTACAGGTTCTGTCTCTTATACTCCTGTTTTAAATAGCTT